>PVIY010033799.1:0-27717 GCA_004026745.1 Myrmecophaga tridactyla | reverse complement strand
GATAATAGAGAAAAAAAGATTATACATACCATACCCCTTACCCCTTGCTTTCATTTATCACTAGCATTTCAAACTAAATTTATTTTTTCATTTGTTCCCCCTATTATTTATTTTTATTCCATATGTTCTACTCTTTTGTTGATATAGTAGCTGAAAGGAGCATCAGACACAAGGTTTTCACATTCGCAGAGTCTCACTGTGAAAGCTATATCATTGTTCAGTCATCATCAAGAAACATGGCTACTGGAACACATAGAACAGATTTTAAAGTTTGGTATGGGTTATAGTTCCACTGATTTTTCCAAGACACTGGAGACTAAAAAGAAATATCAATATAATGATTCCGTAGTCGTATTCATTTGTTAAATCCTAACTGCTCTGTTATAACTCCTCTTTCTCCTTTGATCCTTCTTCCAATCTTTAGAGATATTTGGGTTATACCCATTCTAACTTTCTTCATGTTGAAAAGGGCTGGTGACAATATGGGATAGGGGGATGGAATCGGTTCATGTTCTTGGTGATACTGGCACCTCTGGGTTTCAGGACTTACCTGGCCTAGGAACCCTCTGAAGGTTTTAGGTTTCTGAAAAGTAAACTTAGTGTGTGCAACTTTGGTACGATCTCAGATACAGCCCTGGTTGTTCTTTAGGGTTAAACTTATTTTTTGAAGAAAAATATTCAATCATCTGGCCTGATAAGCAGGTACATTAGAAATCAAATGTGTCCCTTAAAATCTATTAACACTGGGCTAATGATTGCATATGTGTGTGTATTTGTGTTTTGCTTTTTTATTTTAAACTAAATTGGTTTGCTTTCAGATATTCCAATGAGGGAAATAAAAAAATCCAAAATGGGTGTATTAGCTTTTGGAAAGAAAGAGAATGAAACTTGAGAAGAAAATTGTGTAGCCAGAAAGAGGCACTATTAAGGACAAGTAGACTGAAACTAATTTCCTTTATGTTTAGACTATTTTACTAAGAGGCCATTGAAGGTTTAAAATGCTGAATTATGTTAGTAATCAGGAAGGAGGTTGGAGGAAGGGAAACAGAGAGACCTGGGTGGAGTGGGGTGGGAATGACAGTGAAAGTGATTGTGGCATCCAGGACCGCCAACAGAGAACTATCAAAGAAAACTTCAGAAGTGTCAGAACATCAGTCAGAATAATTTCTCACAGCTGAATAAGAAAAATACAAAAATTCCTTGCCTAGAAGATATATTTTTCTCATTACTTAGCTGGTTAATTGATGACCCATATTAAAACATACCTAAGAAAGGAACTTTGAAGAGAAGGAAAATCCTAAGTCTAAACATCAAACTTTTTCACTTGTAAGTTTTTTCACTCTCTTTCAGGACCTGAAGACAATCACCAGGAGACCTCAGCAGACTTGAAATTCCTATAATTATTACTTGAAGACACTTTTTTTCTTAAAGACATATTTTTCAAGGAAAAAAGAAGTTACTGAAAATGTGGATTAATTTCTTAAATTATATTACCAAAGATTTTTAAGATTTTCTTCTGAATCCCTTGCAAATCTAAATTAATTATAACTCAAAGTGAAGTTAAGAATTTAGAAACATTAATGAAAAATACTCAGTGTTTTGGTGGATCAGACATGAGACATTCAAATTAACTGATTTTCCCTCATCTTGTATCAGAGAAGAATGGGCGAAATTTGATATAGCAACGAAATAATCAGACACCATCCTGATTTTACAAAATGGTAGTGGCTTACTCTTTTTCTTCATTATATGAAATTATCAGGGGTCTAAACATTTGGAGAATTATTGGCAGATAAGGAGCAGATAGAACTAACTTAAGGAAGATCAAAACCAGAGACATAATAAGTTCAGGAGGAAACTTTTGAAGAATACTATACTTAAGGGAGCGCTGCATGAAGAATCAACAGATACAAGATACAGAAGGGGTTTGGGGGGGTGGATTTGTTGGAGTGATTAAATCTGGAGGTGAATTTGGAACAGGTAAGCCAGTTAGCCTCTTCTCTCTCCTCTGTGTAGTCGCATCTGCCCACAGGTTGAAACAGTGATAGAAGACCCTGGAGCTATAGATGCAGGATAATATCTCACGTAACTGAATATACTAGGAAGAGTGGGAAGTACTAAACCGGAACATAGATTACAGTCCCTCTCTAATTGGCAGTACTTTTTAACCCTTCCTGCTTTGTCTTTAGACACAGCTGTAGAAAATAGGGAAGGCTGGAAAACAGGTCCAAGACAAAACCACAACTGCTGAAAGATTTAAGGGATACCTTCACAATGAGAGAGAGACATAAAATTCACAAAGGGGGAAGAACTAGCTCACAAGGAAAGAGAGTAAATAAAGCAAACACACACACACACGCAAAGATTTTAAAGGGAGAGTTGGGATGCCAATATACTCAGAAAGAAAAGAATAAATTTTGACTACTTAAAATAACAAGAAACCAAAAGACCAGTTTAATAGAAAAACTAACAGAGATGAAAAGCAAATTAGTCACTATGCTGGTTTTAAAGTGTTGTGTACCCCAGAAAAGCTATGCCCTTTAATTCTGATTCAATATTGTAGGATGGAAACCTTTAATTAGATAGTTTCTATGGAGACTGACCCACTCAATTATGGGTGTTATCTTTTGATTAGATGGAGATGTGACTCTGCCCATTCAAAGTGGGTTTTGATTAGTTTACTGGAGTCCTTCAAAAGGGGACACATTGTGGAGAAAAGAGCTGCTTCAGAGTCAACAGAGACACAGATATTTGGAGATGCTTGGAGTACTGACAGAGAGAACAGACACCTAGACACAGAAGTTCAGAGATGCAGAACCCAGCAGACATTGCCATGTGACTTCCCATGAAATGCTAAGGAAGTCAGAAGCCAGAGTTGTGCCCCAGAGGAGCTATGTGAAAGCTCACAGATGCTTAGAGAGGAAAACCCTTGCATCAAAAGCTGGAAGTAGTGGAACCGGGAACAAGCACCAGCAGATGCCAGCTGCATGCCTTCCCATGTGATAGACATCAGCCTTTTTTGAATCAAGGTATCTTTCTCTGGATGCCTTAGTCTGAATACTTTTACAGCTTTAGAACCATACACTTGTATGGTAGCTTAATAAATTCCCTTTTAAAAAGCCATTCCATTTCTGGTATATTGCATTCTGGCAGCAATTAACAAACTAAAACAGTCACCTAAAAGTTTTAGCTAAGGCATTCCCCAAGAATATAGTGCAAAGAGACAAAAAATAGAAAGTATGTAAGAAGAGTTAAGAGTCAGGAGTATAGAATATAATGTTTCAAGTTCCACCTAATAAGAATTTCAGGGGAGAGAATAGGTAGTATGGAGAGGAGAAAATAATGAAAGAAATAAAAAGAAAATTCTAGCCCCTAGACAAAATCTGACCTGAAGATTGAAAATGTCCATTAAGTATAGGTTAAGGTGATTTAAAAAAGATCTACATATAGAAAGAACAAGAAAAATTTCACTATGCAAAAAATAAAGAGAAAACTCATAAGAGATTCTAGAGAGTAAAATACATTAAATGTGATGGGATTACATTTTTCCAAGGACAGAGACTCACTATTTTTATGTGCTGGGATTCTTCACCTACAAAGAAAAAGCAATCAGAGCAGAAAATATTTTTCATTGATAACAAGGGAAGATAGAAGGTCAATATTTTAGTTTTGAGGAAACAGGATTTTGAACTGTATGGCCCATATTCAGCCAAATAATTATTTAAGTGTGAAAAGAAAGTAAGCACATTTTGGATATGCAAGGGCTCATAAAATGTATCACTATTTTTATGAGCGATATGCCGAAAACATGTTTGAAAATAAACAAATGGGATACCATTTCCAATAATATAAGTTATTTGGATCCCTTCCCACTAAATAAAACAAAAAATACTTACCAAAATACAAAAGAACATTTTAAAAGCATTGATGATTAAGGTAATAAAGATTCACCAAATTGTCAGAGAGGAAAGCAGGAATTCATTGAGGTAAGTAGAGGCCAGAAACTCCTTTTATATTGAAAGTACTTGCCAGAGACATAATTGAAAGAAATCAATTCCCAGGGCCCATCTAAGGTACAGTTTAATAGAAGTCCCTTCCCTAAAAAGTTCAGTCCCCAAAATGTAATGCCTTTAGAACAAGGATAAACCTATTATAGCTTCGATACCCAAAAGACTACAAATACTTGAGCAGAGCAGGGACTTTGGGGGAACTGTTTCTGAGAAGCTATACTGCAAGCTGGCTTTCAGACGGATAGACAACACCAAATCACACCACTTGGAAGGCCTGTAAGTAAAACTACAATGAATATATTTAGTTTAAATAGGTAATGCCTTTAGAAGCCTAGCAGAAGAAAATACAAATCTGCTCTGGAGAAATATACTTTCCTAACAGTCTTCAAGGACTTCCCTTAAATACTTTTACAAAGAAAATCAGAAGCTTCCAGTCAAAGCAGGCACACAAGGAAAAAAGCCAGCATGGTCAGGAGCCAGAAGAAATAATTGACAGAAGAAACAGACCTGCAAAAATTTGGTTTCATGGAATAATCAGTCACAGATTATAAAACATCTATAGTTACTATGTGTAAAGGAATAAAAGGCAAGATGGGAAATACCTTCTGGAAATAGCCAATTGTAAAAAAAATCACCTATAACAAAAGTAGTAGATTTGGAAAAAGGACCAAATGAAATAAAAAAATATGAAATAATTGATATTGAAAACTCAGGGTATGATTTTAATAACGAAAGAAAGACTGAACAAGAAGATACTTGAAGAAATTATCTAGAATGTAGCTCAGAGATTCAAAGAGATTGAAAATATGTGAAATTAAGAGACCTAATAGATATAGTAAAAAGGCTAACAAAAAGGAGGGGAAAGAGAGAATGGAAGAAAGCAATATTGTGAAAGATAACTGAACATATACTTGTACACAAATGTTCATAGCAGCATTACTTACAATAGCCGAAAGGTGGAAGCAACCCAAGTATCCATTAACAGATGAATAAAGTATGGTCTATATATGTGTGTGTGTGTGTGTGTGTGTGTGTGTGTGTGTGTGTAATGAAAATTTACTCATCATTAAAAAGGAATGAAGTTATGATATGTGCTAAAACCGGGGTGAACTTTGAAGGTACCATATTGAGTGAAATAAGCCAGATCCAAAGCATAGATATTGTATGATTCTACTTACCTGAAATAACTAAAATAAAATATGCAAATTCAGGAGACAGAAAGTAAAGGGTAGTTTACCAGGGGTGGAATGGAGGGGCAATAGGAATTTAAAACAATGCATACAGTGTGTCTTTTTGGTGTAATGGAAAAATTTCAGTAAGGGATAGCGGTGAGGGTTGCATAACATTGTAAACGTGATTAATGCCCCTCAACTGTATGCTTGGGAGTTAATGAGATGGGGATATTTTACATTGTAAATATGTAAAGGGAAATGTATCACATAACTCCATTTATATGAAATGTCCAGAGTATGCAAAACTTTAGAGACAAAAAAGTACATCAGTGATTTCCTAGGGCTGAGAGGATCAGGATTATCTTAGTTTGCTAGGGCTGCTCTAATATATACCACAGACTAGTTGCCTTAAGCCACAGGAATTTATTGTCTTACAGTTTGGGAGACTAGAAGGCCGAGATCAAGATGTTCTTAGGATTATGCTTTCTCCAAAGATATAGTGTTCTGTTGATGGTTTGCCAGCAACCCGTAACTCAATCTTTACCTTAATCATATGGCCATCAATCTCTTTCTGTCTTGTACTACTACTCCTCACTATGCCCAGATTTCCTCTGCTTATAAGGACTCTGGTCACATTGGATTAAGGCCTACCCTGATTCAGTTTGGCCTGGCCATGACTACTAACATCTTCAAAGGTCCTCTTTACAAACAGGCTTACAGCTACAGGGTCAGGATTAGGTCTTGAACATGTCTTTCTGAGGGACATGATTCAATCCATACAGGGGCACTAGGAAGTGATAGCTGTGGGGTACAGGGCTTCTTTGTGAAGTAATGGAAATGTAAAATTGATTATGGTGATGGTTGCACATATCTATGAATATACAAAAAACTATAGCTGTGTACTTTAAGTGAATGAATTGAATGGTATGTGAATTATATCTCAATAAAGCCATTTTTAAATGTATTACTCAGTTTACTTTTTATTAGATTAATTGCTAGATTATGTATAAACAGCTAGTCAAAACCTACTTTTGGGCAGGCCATGGTGGCCCAGCAGGCAGCGTTCTCGCCTGCCATGCCAGAGACCCGGGTTCGATTCCAGGTGCCTGCCCATGCAAAAAAAAAAAAAAAAAAAACCCTACTTTTAAGGAGCTATTGCAGTATTTCTATGGCCTTACAAATGCTCAATGTGTGCCATTTGTGTTACTCTTGGTAAGTTTTTATCCCAGACCTGTGTAGCACATCACAATTAGTTGGCTGAATTAGCAACCATGATATATGTCTTCATTTCCTAAAAGTTGTGAGGAAGAGATGTTACAAACTAAGATTCCTGAGTAATAAAAATCTTTTTTGATTAATGAATAATAAAATTATCATGTTAAAAAAGTCTTCATCAATTCAAAAGAAGACCAGAAAGGAGAGAAAAGATAATCTAGAATATGGGACAAATGGAAGCACAAAATAAGATAGTATATCTAAAACCAAGTAGTTGCATTAAATGTAATGGACTAAATTCTCCAATTAAAATATAAAAATAGTAAAAAAAAAAAAACCCTCCAATAATCTTCTGTTCACAAGTAACACATCCAAAGCCTAAAAATACTGAATGATTTTTACGTTTCTAGGAATGTAAAAAGATGGGAAAAGAGACCTATTACGCCCTAACCATAAGAAGACTGTATTAGTGCAGCAATATTAATATTTTATAATACTTTGGAGCAAAAATAATTTGTAGAGATAAAGAGCCATTTTGAAAAGATAAAACGTTCATTTCCCTGAAAAATAAAACAACAAAATTTATATGCTTTTAATAAAATAGACTCAAAATATATAAAGCAAAAATTGAGAGATCAAGAAGTAATAGAAAAGTCCACAATCATGATGGAAAATTTTAACATACCTTTACCAATAATTGATACACAAAATTTGGACCATACAATGAGTCAATTTGACCTAATGGTCAAATATACATACATATATATATATATATATATATATATATATATATATATATATATATATATAACACTGTATACAACAATTGCAGAATACACGTTCTTTTAAAGCATTCATGGCACATTTATAAAAGTTGACCATATAGCAGGATAAAGAGGAAGTCTTAACAAACATATGAGGAGAGAAATCATATGGATTACATTCTCTGATCTTAATGTAATTAATAAAAAATAACATCAAAACCAACAAAAATCTCCATATATTTGAAGGTGGTAGTGGTAGAGGTACATGAGGTAGAGGTAAAAAGGACACTTGCTTGGTTTACTTGATTGCATTTGGGAATTGTTTGAAAATTACTTAAGGAGAAGATAATACTTTCTTTCTACTCATATAATAGAAAAACATGATTTCATGTTGCCGTAAATTTTACTCATACTCTCTCCTTTTTCCCACCAAACCTTGCTTAATAAGTTCTTATATCAGAGGAGGAGTTTTTAAAGATATTTACCTTTTTCAGTATAGGGATAAATAGGAAGCAGATTTACATAAGCTCTAATTGATTTATCTGTGGTCGTGCAGAAACTTTTTCACAGGTTTAGGCTCAAGACAGCTAGCTACTTTGAGACTGGAGGTTGTACTGCTTTAAGTGAAGAAAGACCTCAGGTGGAGTCATTTCCTGGCCCTATGATAAAGTTTCCGTGGAAGCACTCCTTAATCATTTCCACAGGGCAGTGAGAGTGCTGAGTCCAGCATGGTAAGTGGCTACCATACTTGCAAATTGTTGACTGGCGGCAAATTTTACTCATATTTGACCCTTTCCCCCCCAAAACAATTTAATGAACTCTTAATAGGAGAGGAGAGTGTTTTAGAGACGTTTGTTTCTTTCAACATCCATATAAGTTTGAAGCAAATTGGGTAAGCTCTAATTGATTCATCTGTAGTTTTGCTTCTTTTAATGTAAAGCTTAGTTGATTTGAGTCATTTTCTTCCTTTAATTGAATCATTGAAGTGAGAACATTTCCTTCCTTTAGTTTTTACATTTCTTTTAGACCTGCTGTACTTTTTCTCTGTACAAATCGATTGTTTCACTTCTAGTTATGCTCTTAGAATTTCAGGAGACTTCAGACCCACGCTTCCATTGCTAAGCTCATAAATGCGAGGCAGGTTAAAGTGCGCAGATAACGTCTTTGTCCTCTATTGAGCCTAGAGCTCTTTGGGTATGATAATAAATATAATTACCTACAATAATTCTATTCCGAGGCCACCTTTTAAGATCCATTTCCCCTTTTAATATCCTATGCGTAAGCCACATAATCTTTAGTATCTTAGTATTTTTAGTTCTTAAATGGAAGCAAGCTTTCTCACTGCTTTTTCAGCTTTGATCTTCTCACATCTTTGTGCATTTTAAGTATGTTAAATACTGTTTTACTTGTAAAAATTGTGCCTTCCAACATGAAGGATCTTTGTGATAATGTAAATGTTCTGTATCTTGAATGTATTAATGTCAATATTCTGGGTGTGATACACCATATAGTTTTGCAAGATGTTACCATGAGGAAAATGTATAGAGGACACAAGTGAGCTCTCTGTATTATTTCTTACAACTGCATTTGAATCTATTATTATCTCAAAATAAAAGTTTAATTAAAAAATTTCACTTTTTTAGGAATCTAAATAAGCTTTTAAACGATATTGATTAATGTGTTGTGACTTATGAATATTGACTTTCAGTTGACATTTTATGATTTTATATTATAGTGTGACTAGTATTTTAATAGATAGTTTGGAAAGGAGAGAGAAGCTAGGAGATGAATAAATTAAAGTGAGCCTTGAATCCTCTTGGGCACAGTTATGCTATAAACCCAGCTACTTCTAAAACCCAGAAGGGCAGAGTTAGTCCTTATTGCCTACTTATTCCTGGTGAGTTAAAAACGAATGGTCTCATTATAATGTCTGAACCACTTGAATACAGACCTTTTGAAGGACAATAATCATGTTGAAGATTATTTTTCTTGTCAATATTGTGAGTAAATACCAATTCCACTTATCAGTGGAGTCCAGGACTCAGTCATAAACAGCTAAGGAAGGGAGCTGGTGAAAGAAATCTACATGTAAACTTTTTAGATTGAGAAAATATCCTGGTATAGAAACACAATTTTTTTTTTGAGTTTTACCTGAATCTGGGGAACCACGTTTTGATTTGATCACAGTAGATGATGTTTTCAGATTATTTTAAGTCCAGGCAGAGAGGAGAGGAATGAAAAGTTTGCATTGCAGATAAGGGTGTCAAAAGCCTGTTTATAATGGACTGTGTTGTTTTGATTTTTATGTACCAGATAGAGGTTCAAATGTTGGTTGGTGCTAAGTGAAATGCTTCCTAAATGAAGTTCACAGCCTTTGACAGAAGAAACTGATAGTTATGCACAGAAGGCACCAAATGGAAATTCTACTTAATAAGTAGCGATTTTGAATTTCTCATAAAGCAAAGAGGGCTCCTTATGAGTCAAGGGGACAAAGTACAAGGGTTTGATACAGCTGAGAATGAGCAGAGTCCAAGTCAAATTGCAGGGGTGTGACTCAGCCAGGACACTCTCCCTCCCTCATGTGAGGAGGCTGCAGGCCAGGGGATGACCGAGGAGATCTGAGGTCTTAGTGTAGTTGATTCTCAGACCTTGGGCCAGTGCAGCCATGGAAGAGTGTGGGGTAGCCTGTCAGCTTATGAGGTCCAGTGAGCTGAAGGGCCCTGATGCTACAGAACACAGGTGCCTCAGAGTGCAGGACCCTATGTAGTCGTGTTCCATGGCTACTGGCAAGCAAAATACATTATTATTAAAATCAGCCATCACTGCCACTTTAGACTTTTTAAGATTTAGCTTTCTGTTTCTCTTTCTTAGAGGAGTAGATATTTGTGTATGTTTCAAATTACCAAAGAAAGTTATTTGTCCTTAAAAAAAAAAAGTGAATGGTGATTTGAAATTGAAATCTATACTCCTGGGTTTTTCATGGGGTGAGAGATATGGGCTGATAAGGGTGGAGGAAAACAGGTAAAGTCTAACCAATGAAAACAAAATCATTTGCCACCCAGCTATAACAAGAGTTACTATTTTGATACATTTTCTTTGAGTTTTTTCCTATGGCTATTTCTAAATGTATTTAATATCATATTCTGTATATAGTTATGATTTTCTACTTAATATTTTATCATAAACATTCTCTAGTTCATAAATTTTTTCTAAGCATTTAAGGGCTGCATAACTCTCCATTGTACTGATGTACCATCTTTTAAATGCCTAGCAATAGGTAAATTGTTAAGTAAGTTGGTTCTTGTTTTTCGCTCCTATAATCACGCCTTAATGCCACTGTGTCTAAATTTTGCATTTTAGGTTATTTCTTCCTTTTGAAACTCATTTGTTTATGTTGTTTGCCTATATATCTAATGGGTGTTTCAAATGTTTCTTAAAAAACTGATGTATATAAAAATTGATTTATATATAGTCTTTTAGCATGCTTGTTGGAAAACTTAGGCCAGTTTTTTGTTTGTTGTGCTATAAAAGTGTTACATTTTTAGGTTGTTAAGTCTGTTGCTTTTTCCCCTGGTAAATTTTCTATTAGTTTTAAGCTTAGAATATCCTTCCCTATTCAGAGAACAAATGAATAGTAAATATAAAATCTTAAGGCATGAAAAGGTAATATTTAAAATTTATCTGCAAAGAGGTTTTAATATGTGACAAGGTTATACACTGAGTTTGTTTTCTTTTTCTTTTAAATAACTAGTTAAATTTATTCACAGTAAATGCAATCTCAATCCATGTCTTAGCCTAGTACACAATAGTTGCTAAATTTATGCTGTTGTTGGAAATCTTTTCATGGAATTTGAGTCCTTGGCTTCAGTTGTTCCTGAAGCACTCTGGCTTTTGGTTTCCAGGAGAAACTTTTAATTATCCTTATAATACATTTCTCTGGTTGGCTTAAGTTAGCTTGGTTTCTTTTACTTTTAACCAGAGATGTTGAGTAACATAGTTCATCTTAAGAAGGCCTGTGCATTGTAATTTACTGTGGTTTATTTCAGAGGGAGTGCCTTTCCATTCACATTGGCCAAGCTGGTATCCAAATTGGGAATGCTTGTTGGGAACTGTATTGCTTGGAGCATGGAATCCAGCCAGATGGCATCATTCTCGATAGTACAAAGGATCAACTGGCAAATGCAAAAATGGAGCATGGGAATATACCTTTCGATACCTTCTTCTGTGAGACAAGAGCTGGGAAGCATGTGCCCAGAGCACTCTTCATGGACCTGGAACCAACTGTTATAGGTAATGAAAGTTTTAAATTCTAGTGTACTCAACTGTCCACAGTCAAAACAAACAAATCAAGTATCAAAGGGTAGAATTTTCAGATTATACTATGCTATCTGAATAGGATCCTACAGTCCTTGTCCAACTTTAGAAGATCACTCAGTGGTCATTTAGGGTGATTAGCATGACAAATGTACCTAAAGGAAAGATAAAATTGGTCCTCATTTTATGTATGATGAAATTAATTATAACCTTGCTAATTGTTTTCACACACATCTGTTGTAGCAGAACACTACATCTTTTCCTGGATTCGCGAGCTAGTTGTTAGACGCTGCTGTCCAAGAATCAGAAAACTTGGCATTACTTATTTATAAAGAGCAGAATACTTGAAAATTATTCTAAATTTTTTCCCCCTAATTGTGGGGGAGATCAATACAATTTTATGATTATTCAAGGCTGAATTTGTAGGGGAAAGAATGGGGGTCAGGGTACAGGGCTGTGTGAGAGTGGCAAAAGGTTAAAGAGCTGAACTGAGCAAGAGCACTGACAACTTTGCATCCTCTGCAGATGGGATTCGGACAGGGAAGTACTGTTCACTCTTCCACCCAGAGCAGCTCGTGAGCGGAAAGGAGGATGCTGCGAACAACTATGCCAGAGGTCACTACTCCGTGGGGTCAGAGATCATCGACCTTGTGCTAGAGAGGACCCGAAAGTTGGCAAGTGGCTTCTCTTCTTTTTAGACCTGGCCATGCCTGGGCACCTCTGATTCTCCAGCAGGACTCCTAAGTATTGGAATATCACCTACCACCACCCCCATCTCTACCCAGCCCGCTCACCTTGGAGCCTCACGGTGGATGCTCACAGCTGGGGAAGTGCCTTGAAGTTGAATATGAATGTGCTTTGCTATGTGGGAAGGGTGCAAAAAGCCTTTACACTTACTGTGTGCCCCCCTACCCTGGCTTCTGCTAATGTAGGATCTATTTGCTATCTGGAACTTGCTAAGCACTCTAAAACTTGTTGTTTTCTAATAGTCATTATGAGTTGTAAAGTTAGAGGAGGCACTCCTTACTGGAATTAGTTACTTTACTTGCCAACAGTTAACGCACCTTTTAAGGGCCTGAGCCTGGTGAGTCCTTTACCTAGTAAGTGTTTTCGTGCTTGGTGCAATCCCCAGGTAACCTTTTAAACCAGCAGAGAGTAGTTTGAGCATAAAGTGATAGACACTTCATCTACTCTGAAGGAAAAATGATTTTGCTTCAATATTTCATTAATCCTTTCCTTTGCCATTGGTAAAGGCATTGCTTGAGATCGCATACACGTAAATTCATGGAGAGCAGTGAAAGACAGTTGTATATTTATTCCTCGTTTATAGTGAAATTCTAAGGAACTTCCCCCACTCTAGAAGCACCACCCAAGTATATTGCAAAGTAGATCTCTTTGCTGTGGAGTTAACAATGGTAAAGTCCTTTCTGAAAGTATATATATATATATTTTTTTTAACATGGGCAGGCACCAGGAATCGAACCTGGGTCCTCTGGCATGGCAGGCAAGCGTTCTTGCAGCTGAGCCACCGTGGCCCGCCCTGAAAGTATTTTTAAGGGAGCTTGTTGTATCCCACCATTACCGCTGCTTCTGGATGTATTTGGTTGAGTTCTCACATCTCATTTACCTTCCCCCAGACAGAACAGTGCAGTGGACTCCAGGGATTTTTGATTTTCCGAAGTTTTGGAGGAGGCACTGGATCAGGATTTACATCTCTCTTAATGGAGCGGCTCTCAGTAGAATATAGCAGAAAGACGAAGTTGGAGTTCTCTGTCTACCCAGCCCCCAGGATCTCTACTGCTGTGGTGGAGCCTTACAACTCCATCCTCACTACCCATTCAACTATCGAGTACTCAGACTGTGTCTTCATGGTGGACAATGAGGCCATTTATGACATTTGCCATCAAAAGCTTGGTATCGAATGCCCCTCTTACGCTGGCATTAATAGGCTGATAGGCCAAGTGGTGTCTTCTATTACTGCTTCCCTCCGGTTTGAAGGGCCCTTGAATGTGGACCTAATTGAATTCCAGACCAACCTAGTACCTTATCCGAGGATACATTTCCCCATGTCAACCTTTGCCCCCATCATCTCTGTTGACAAAGCCTACCACGAGCATTTCTCTGTATCAGACATCACCGCTGCTTGCTTTGACTTCTCCAACCAGCTTGTCAAGTGTGATCCTCGGCTTGGGAGGTACATGGCTTGCTGCCTACTGTACAGAGGGGATGTGGTCCCTAAAGATGTGAATACAGCAATTGCAGCCATTAAGTCAAGGAAATCTGTTCAGTTTGTAGATTGGTGTCCCACTGGTTTTAAGGTGGGCATCAACAATCAGCCGCCCACCGTGGTGCCAGGAGGGGACCTGGCCAAAATCCAGCGGACCGTCTGCATGCTAAGCAACAGCACGGCCATCTCAGAGGCCTGGGCCCGCCTGGACCACAAGTTTGACCTCATGTATGCCAAGCGGGCGTTTCTGCACTGGTACATTAAAGAAGGCATGGAAGAAGGGGAGTTCTTAGAAGCTAGGGAAGATCTGGCAGCCCTGGAGAAGGATTATGAGGAAGTGGGGCAAAGTTTCTGATGCAAGCATGACTATAGAAAATGAATGCTAAGTGAAAATATGCTTCCTTTTCAAACCATTATACACTTGTTAGGTAGAGTTCCTTTGATTAGAAGAAAAAGGAATAAAATCAGGAAGACTCTGAGTTCCAGCACCAAGTTAAATGAGTCAGTACTAATGATGAACAAATGCTTCCTTGTATATTAGCATAATTTAGCACTGCTACCTGTGAACTCTCTAAGATTTGTAGAGCTTTAAACTGCTAAATCACTTCTATATTTATTATTACTTTTCTTGTCAAAATGAAATCCTGGCTTTAGTCTATGCTATAATTTTTAACACAGAGACCACAAAACCCTAAATTTTAAGCTTTCCTTTTCCTGTACCTATGGTAGAAAACAGAACATGTTGATTATTAATGCTATTTCCCCTTGTCTATATTTTTATATTGATTAAATAATGAATATTTGCATTTTTTAGTGCAGTTATTTTCCTTTCTCCAAACATGCACCAAATAAGATTTGTTTGCTTTTTATACAAACAAAACCACCAAACACTTCTGGGCCTTTCTGAAATCTGAATCTGTTGTCGTGCAGGTGAGAAGGTAAAAGTGATTTCTTTCAGGTCTCTGATCTCTGAGGAGGTGTTTCTCAAAATGTGGCCAGCAGAATCCTGAATCAGAACCACTTAAGATGCGTCTTAAATGTGCAGATTCTTTGGCTTTACTTCAGACTCACTTAATGGGAATTTCCAGGATGGGAGAGGGTATGACGTAGTATTCTTTTTTGGTACTGAATTGTCCCATTTTCAAACAGCTTAGAAGTTTCTATAAGTACATCAAAACCAGGACATTAGTTTGATTAATAGTTGGAACTAAAGTGAACTAAATCCTATGAAGTTTGTTCTCTTGGATTTAGATGTTGCTCTTGAACTGACGGTACATAATTTTCAGGTGCCTCAATTATCTGGGGTATTTTACCTCTCGGTCTTGGCCTACCACTTATGCTTTCTCTTGTTTTCCACATTCTAAGTGCCTTCGACCCTCATAGGCATGTGAAAATAGTATGCCCTAAAGCCTTGGCTGGGATATTGTTCTAGTTTGCTAGCTGCCGGAATGCAATATACCAGAAACGGAATGGCTTTTAAAAAGGGAAATTTAATGAGTTGCTAGTGTACAGTTCTAAGGCCGAGAATTAAAACAAGTTTATAGAAAAGTCCAATCAAAGGCATCCAGGAAAAGATACCTTGGTTCAAGAAGGCCGATGAAGTTCAGGGTTTCTCCCTTAAGTGAGAAGGCACATGGCGAACACAGTCAGGGCTTTGGCTGGAAGGGCACATGGCGAATACAGCATCATCTGCTAGCTTTCTCTCCTGGCTTCCGGTTTCATGAAGCTCCCCGGGAGGCGTCTTCCTTCTTCATCTCCAAAGGTCGCTGGCTGGTGGACTCTCTGCTTCGTGGTGCTGCAGCATTCTCTGCTCTCTCTGAATCTCCAAAATGTTTCCTCTTTTATAGGACTTCAGAAACTAATCAAGACCCACTCAAATGGGTGGAGACATGTCATCCCCTAATCCAGTTTAACAACCATTCTTAACTAAATCACATCAACCAGGGAGATGATCTCATTACAGTTTCAAACATACAGTATTGAATACAGATTATTCTACCTTTAAGGAATGGGTTTTATATCAAAACATGGCTTTTCTTAGGGGGCATACTTCCTTTCAAACCAGCACAGATATCAAGTTGTGTGCCTAATTGTGAGGCTTACCAAAATACAATTCTGCTGTCTTCTATTTTTGTCATCTGGACCCAAGAGCTGACCCACCATTATTAACAATTCCCAGGGAGATTCTTTTACATACTAAAATCACTGCTCTGATGTATGGGCTTCAAGAGTGCCACTCAAACAATGTACCATTTACCTGCTTTCAACTCAAACCATCATTCCCAATGCCCGGAGCATGATAAAAATGATGATTAGATATTCTTCAATGTCTATAAAGGTATGCTAGACAACCATCACTGAATTTTGGCTGTTTTCAATTCTATAAGCATCTGGCTGGGTCCCATTCAGACCCTATTTCCAAGGCCCTCTGCCAAGGGCTTAATTGATGCTGGTACTAAAACCACCTCATATTAGAATTCTAATCAAAACCAGGTGTCTGTTAGAGCGGAGGTGTACCAGGATTTCCAATATAGTAGAAGCATAGGAACTTGAGTCTTATTGTCCTGTCTCTGATTTGAGGTGATCAAACATTTGGTGGAAAGTAAAAATACATTTTTCCAAATAAAAGAGTGGCTTAGTGAGCCTTAGTGACATTGCACCAAATCCAACAAAGACAAAACGGGGGACTGCCTGGCTCTTTACTTTCAGTGTAGAAGCAAACTTTCTTCACAGCTTGAAGGAACCTATGCTAGTATTCAACTAGCTCAGGGGAGGGTTCTGTTTTACAATTAACCAATATCTTTCATGTTTGCACTTTAAAATCACAATTTAGTTGGTAGTAAATAAAGGTATTTGATGATGTGTCTATTATGAACGTTTCACATATTTGTGAGGTTTAGGGTTAAGTCTCCTAAGGATTGGTCATTAAGATCCAGATGCCTTTCTTTGGGCTTTTTCTTTTAATCCCGGCTGTGATATGATAATAAATAACATGGAAGGACTATTAAACTAGATATTAGGAAAGATGAGTCCATGTCATGACGTTGCTACAATTATGTAACCTTGAAATATATACTTAATCTCTCTATATGTTAATCCTTATATTGGACAAAGTTGTTTCTCAGGCCCTTTCCAATGCAAGATTCTGAGGATCTAACTTTTATCAGCTTATTATACCACTTGATTCTTCATACATCAATACTGGATTTATAAAGTATTTTTCTTTATTTTTCCTATTTCCTTTTCATTAGTTTGTTAGTTCAACATTCTTTTCTTATTTTTTCAGGGGATACCCTAGAAATTAAAACTTAAAACTTGATATATTAGCATTTATCATGCATTAGTATTTTTACCCCTTCCCAGACAATGAAAGGACCATAGAGCACTTCAACTTCATTTATTCTCCTCCCACCTTTGGCATATATTACCATATCTTTTAATGCTGTTTATGTTTTTAAAACCCCAAGATATTCATTATTAATCTTGTAAACAGTGAATATTTATTTGAATTTAACCTCATAGTACTTTCTCTGATACTCTTCATTTCTTCCTGCATTTCCGCGCTTCCATCTTGAATCATTTTCCTCTGACACAAGAACTCCCTTCACAATTCTTTTTTTCTTTGTGTTTTTTTTCAATGTTTTTATTGACAAATCTTCACACACATACATTTCATGCATGTGTACAATCAATGATACACAATACCATCACATAGTAGTGTATTTATCACCATGATCATTTTTTAGAACGTTTGCATCACTTCAGAAAAAGAAATAAAAAGTAAAAACTCATACATATCATATACCTTACCCCTCCCTCTCATTGACCACTAGCATTTCCATCTACTCAATTTACTTTATCTTTTGTCCCCCCTATTATTTATTTTTTTACCCATATTTTTTCCTCATCTGTCCATACCCTGGATAAAAGGCACATCCGACACAAGGTGTTCACAGTCACATAGTCATATTGCAAACGTTATATCTTTATACAATTGTTTTCAAAAATCTAGGCTGCTGGAACACATCTCAACAGTGTCAGGTATGTCCCTCTAGCCACTCCAATACACCATGAACTAAAAAGAGATATCTATATAATGCCTAAGAATAATTTCCAGGATAACCTCTCAACTCTGTTTGAAATCTCTCAGTCACTGAAACTTTATTTTATCTCATTTCTCTCTTCCCTCTTGTGGTCAAGAAGGCTTCTCAATCCTTTGATGCTGTGTCCTGGCTCATCCTGGGAGTTCTGTCACACATTGTCAGGGAGATTTCACATCCTTGGGAGTCATGCCCCACATAAGAGGGAGGGCAGTGAGTTCACTTGCCAAATTGGCTTAGAAAGAGAGAGTCCACGTCTGAGCCACAAAAGAGGTTCTCTGGGGGTGACTCTTAGGTCTAATTTCAAGTAGGCTTTGCCTATCCTTTTCAGGAATAAGTTTCATAGGGGCAACCCCCCAGATCGAGGGCTTAGCCTATTGATTTGGTTCTCCCCACTGCTTGTGAGAATATCAGAAATTCTACAAATGTGGAAGTTGAATACTTCCTCCTTTCTCCACAGTCCCCCAAGGGGACTTTGCAAATACTTCTTTATTCATTGCCCAAATTACTCTGGGATTTATGAGGGCATCACATTAACCTGGAAAAGCCAGTAAAATCTCATGCCTTATTCAAGATTCCATGCACTTATGAACATCATCATCTTTGACAGTTTCCTATTTCTTGTTCTTTACGTAGAATTAAATCCTATCAATTCTATTTCCATAATCCTTCCAGAATTCAATCCATTTTTTTCCCTCCTCATTGAAGCCATCCTAACTCAGGTCATCAAATCTTTCCCCTTAACCACTGTACTGTCTAAATGCTCTACTGCCTTTATTTTTTTCCTTCTGACTATTACTCCGTGACTAAACATTCTCAGATATAGCTTGAATCATTTTACTCTCTGTTCTCCCTGTGTCTTTAATCCTTGTCAATATTGTTGGGTGGCATTTTTTTTCTTCCAGACAAAGTATAATTTATTGATTAAAGAAAAAGTCAGTTCATTAGAAGAGGAGGAGGAGGAGGAAGAAGGAGAAATAGAAACAATTCAATTGGGGGAAAATATCTGCCTGCTGCATTTGGCCCAGAGGACCAGCAGTTTGCTACTTCTGATTTACGGTAAGTAGGCTTTTATCATATTCTACCTGATTATTCTTGTGTAATCCCAGGAGATGTCTTTTGGCTTGATATATTAATTTTTTTAACTTTTTAAATTTTCTAATATATATGCAAAGCAAAGAAAGAAAAAAGCAATAGTTTTCAAAGCATTCTTCAACAAGTAGTTACAGGACAGATCCCAGAGTTTGTCATGGGATACCATACCATCATCTCAGATTTTTCCTTCTAGCTGCTTCAGAATATTGGAGGCTAGAAGAATAAATATTTTTTTTTATCATCACAATCAACTTTTTTCTTTTTGTGAAAAATAACATATATACAAAAAAGCAATAAATTTCAAAGCACAGCACAACAATTAGTTGTAGAACAGATTTCAGAGTTCGGTATGGGTTACAATTCCACAGTTTTAGCTTTTTACTTCTAGCTCCTTTGAAATGCTGGAGATTACTTCTAGCTCCTTTAAAATACTAGAGACTAAAAGAAATATCAGTATAATGATTATTAACAAATTATACTTGTTTGTTAAGCTCTACCTTCTCTGTATAACTCCACCATCACCTTTAATCTTTCTTCCACTCTTTCGGGATATTTGGGCTATGCCCATTCTAACTTTTTCACGTTGGAAGGGGCTGTCAATAATATGGGGTAGGGAGAGGGAACTAGCTGATGTTCTGGAAAGGCTGGGCCCACTTGGGTGGCATCTTTTTGGTTAAATTGTTTCTATGGAGATGTGACCCACCCAACTGTGGATGGGACTTTTTGATTAGGTGGTTTCCATGGAGATGTCTCCACCTATTCAAGGTGGGGTTGCTAATTGGAGTCCTTTAAGGGGGACATTTTGGAAAAAGCTGTTAGCACCCATAGAACTAGAGACCTTTGGAGAAGCAGAAGAAAAATGCCCCTGTGAAAGCTGTTTGAAGAAGCCGGGAGAGAAAACTAGCAGACTTCCAAGCTGAAAGAGCTGTTTTGGACCCATTGGCCTTTCCTGAATCAAGTTATCTTTCTCTGGATTCCTTAGTTTGGACATTTTCATGGCTTTAGAACTGTAAACTTGCAACTTAATAGATTCCCTTTTTAAAAGCCATCGCGATTCTGATATATTGCATTCTGGCAGCTTTAACAAATTAAAACACTCCCTTACTCAAAGCTGAAAACATTTTCACTGCCTTAAACACGAGGTCTGAACTCTTGTGCATGAAATTCAGAGGCTGCCCCAGCCAGTGGCAACTTAAATTTCCAATCCCGTCTTCCTCTGTTCTTTTATTCATTAACTCAAACTAGACCATTTGTCTCTCATGCCTATACCTTTCCTCATTCTCACCCCTTTCTCTCTTCTCTCCCTCTGTGACCACGTGAGTTAAGCCCCACTTCAAAGCCCAGTTCAAACGTCACTTGCTCCATGAAGCCTCTTGGTCATGTCATCCGTTTGCTCCCACCCCAGGGGTTGTAGGTAATCGAGAGGCATTATGAAATCTCTCACTGTTGAAACTTTTTTTTCCATTTTCTTAACCTACACAATGGTTTAGACTTTTATTAGGCTTTCACGAAGTCTTTTCTTTAATAGACATGTGTTCTTTCTCTCTTCAGACACTGGAGGGCACTATTGAAATGCTTAAATGACCAGGCTGGATTACTGATGTGAGATTTCGATATTCTGGAGGTGTTGTGTGTACCTGTGCACTTGCGCATGTCACATATTGGGAATGTTTGTGTTTCTTTCCTGTAATTTTTTTTTTAATTAATAAAAAAAAAACAAGCAAACAAAAAAACCAAAACACCATCTAGGGGTTTTCTTTTCTTTTAAAAAATGTATAGTTAATCTATTAAAATTATAGGGGTTTTCTTTTCTTTTAAAAAATGTATAGTTAATCTATTAAAATTAAGGTAAAATCCTAATGATTTCTTATACTTTTAATTCAGCTTACAAATTTATTTTAAGTCTAGCAAATATAAATATTCTCTTTTAAAGGTAATATACATTATTTTTTTGTCCTCTTTAACAGTCTTAGATCAACTCTCAAATATTTTAGGTTGCATTTATAAATTTGATAGATTCCATTTTCTTTTCAGGACTTTCATTGCCTGAAAGATCTTCCCAAATATCGTAAGTAATTCTTTGAAAATCTAATAAATTAAACTCTAAATATGATTATGTGTTCATAGGTATTCCAAAACTGTCTATAAACTGGTAAGATGTTTACTTTAGATCACAAGTGTAAATTATTTACTTAGTTTACATATTTTAAAATTGTAGGGTGGGCAACAGTGGCTCAGTGGCAGAGTTCTCATCTGCCATGCCACCGGAGACCAGGGTTCAATTCCCGGAGACTGCCCACACCAGAAAAAAAAAAAATTGTAATTACAAGGCTGATATTGTTCTATTAGGCCAAATACTCTTAAATATTATAAACATCATACTTTAAATATGAGCATGCACAAATTCCTTATGATAAGAACTTCAATACCTCTTTAGTTGATTTACTTGTTTAATTATTTATTGAGCACTTAGCACATGCTAGTCACTGGGAATATAACATTGAACAAAAAATACAAAAATCTCTGACTTCATGGAGTCCATATCATAATTGGGTTGAGGTGGGGTCTGGAGACAAACAACAAACATAATAAATAAGTAAGTTATATTACATGTTAAAAGGCAATAGGAGATATTTTGGAAAAATAATTGAGCAAGTCAGGTGGATAAGGAACTGCAGTTTTAAATAAGGTGATTAGTAGAGACTGCAATGAGAATGAAGACTTTGATGAAGATAAGGGAAATGAGAAAAGCAAATGTGGATCTCTGGAATTAAAACAAACCATCTCATTCGCTGGCAAAAGGAACCAGCAAAGGAGACATGGAAGACATTGCCATCGAGGAAGGAGGAAAGCAGAGTGGAAAAAATATATAAAGTAAGGACGTAGTGGTCCATTGTGTCAAATGCTGCTTATAGGTCAAGTAGGATGAGGGCTGAGAGTTGACCACTGAATTTAGCCTCATAAGGGCCATGGCTGTCCGTGAAGAGGGCAGTTTCGGTGGAACGGTGAGGATGGATGCTTACCTAACACAGATTTACTGAAAAGCGGTAGAAGAATGAGCATAGAGACATCGTTCAAAGAGTTTTGCTCCCAAGGGGAGAAGAACAAAGGGTTTTTATCTGGAAGGGGAAGTAGCATAAGGTTTCTTTGTTTTGTTTTTCAGTATGGGAGAAGTAAGAATGAATTTGTTTGCCGATGTGAATGATGCAGTGGAGAGGGTAAAGTTGATGATGTGAGAGTAAAAAAGAAAGGTTGCTGGATTGAAGTTCTTTAGTAGGTGAGGAGGGATGGGAACATAAACCATGACAGAGGTGCTGTCCTTACATAGGAGCATGGATTGTTCACCAACCTTAATAGGAAGGAAGGAAGAGTACATGAGTCCAGAAGCTGTTAGGTAGATGGCTGTGGGTGGGATTTTTGTGAAATTTTGCTTCTGAAGCATTAAATTTTCTTAGTAAAACAGGAAGCAGGGGCATCAACTGAGATTTGATGGGGAGGATATTTTAGAAAATTGAGGAGAGAAGAAAATGAGTGAAAGTCTAGGATAGTTGAAGTCTGAATAGTATGGAAATGTTTTATCAGTACTGGACAGTATAAAGAGCCCACCTGAAGAGTCTTGTGATTTTAAAGTGAGAGCAATCAGTACATGTAGTGTGTGTGTGTGTGTGTGTGTGTGTTACCTCCTGGGATTAAATATACTATTCTTTAAGAAAAGAACTTGTCATCTCATAGGTTTGGGTTACCTTCCCAAGATCATTTTATTTTTTTGTCATTGTTCTGTTTGCCATCTCAGCTTGCTGAGGCTTCTTAGTGGTGTTGATCAGACTGTGACTAGTTTTTTTTTTTTTTTAATTTGCATATGGGCAGGAGGCACCAGGGATCGAACTCCAGACCTCCAGCATGGCAGGCAGAGCTCTGCCTGCTGAGCCACAGCAGCCACCCTGTGACTAGTTCTTTATCTGCAATTCTAATGGGACATGCTGCACTCAACAATAGTCTATAATAGGAACTTCAGGAATTAAAGAACACGGTGGTCCAATAGCCCACTCTTACATTTGAGTCTTGAAATTATCTAGTTTTCAAGTCAGATTAGCATCTGTGATTCTTAATTGTAGCTATCTGCACGATTTGATTAGATTTCAGATTTCTTTGTCTCTTAATAGATGGAAGTGTCTTTCTTTTGAGTTTAACACTAAACACCCTTGAACTTGGGTCCCACCCATTTCTTGGATTTACATAAAGTATCTTATTGAATTCTGGGTGTCATTTCTGCTTTCCCCCAATTATTTGGTTACAGCTTCCTATATAATTCTACTGTCAGAAACAGGCAGCTTCTTTTGCTGTTAGTACTTGTTTTCAGGATTCTTTGTTAGATAGGACATCTAGAGATCATCCCATGTCCACTTGCCTTGTCCCCTTAGGGGAGGTTCACTAGACAATTGATCCTTATTTTTAAAAGGGGACTTACACTAATTTTATTTTTTTGAGGAGCTTAAACCAGCACAAAGAATCTGATGGAGAATGTCTTGAGAATTTTCACTCACACCAAATCATTTTATCTACTCAAAAGACCATTTCAAAATTTTATATTGTTTTTCTTATGAACCTCGTAATTCTTTTATTCATTCCTTATTTTTATTACATTTTTTTTTTTTTTTTTACAAATTCTTCTCCCGGCTGTGATGAATTGCTGCTTAAGTGTTCTTATTGGCCCTAAGAATCTTAGTGATTCTTGATGAGGGAAGATCACCACCTCCTTTGGTATCACTTAACCAGTATCTCTCTACCGACACTGCTAAAGCATTATTATAATTAAAAAAATTAATTTTGCTTTAAAGGAAGGTCCTCAATGCAAACAGTCACAGTCCCTCAAAAACTATTCTGAGCCCATTAACCTTTATAAAGTAAATTAACCTCTTTCTATTTTTTAACTTAAAAATGTATATTTATCACACACTCACATGTCAATTCAACTTCGCTCTGTTAGCCTTTCCTTTTTGAGTGTCCTCTCCTAGACAGTCTCCTAACAAGTCATATATTACAGTTGAGGGCATAATAACAGGTATGGTTCTCTGGTAAACTCCTAAAACAGAATCAAATAGTCCTTATACTCAGAGAAACTGTACTGAAGATCTTTGTGCATTGCTACTTTTATCAGCAACTTCCTCTGCAAAATGTAGTGATATATAATGATAACACATAAGCAACCCTGTGGAGGTCTTTAATGATATGGGGCATATATGACAATTAGCAGAGACTAACCTAGTCTACTTGGGGACACAGATGCTGGGTAATTGGCCAGGCTTGCTTACCAGAGAAGTAACTTATTTGTGTACATCGGCCTTGCAGAGTAATTCAAAATTGTGCCCTGACAAAATGACAAATTATAATACCCTTGGACTCATGAAAAATCTCAATCACTAAGTTCCTACTGTGTCACTCAATGATTGTCATAAGCTTGTCATATTTTAATAAAATACTCTTTGGCCATAGCTTCTTGCTGTGAAGTTGGATTGTTAGAATCTAGTGTCTGGCAAGGCTAGTCCTTCTCTGTGTTTTTTATCCTTCCCTGACTGACGAGGCAGGAGGCCCAGAAGTTTACTCCTTTTAGGACAATAAGGCTTGACATCAGTTCTTCCTTTTTGCCCCACCAAAAGTGATGGTGACCCTTGGATCTGACTACTCTACTTTCCACACGTTATGGATGTCATTATGAACACATGGTTAGAAGAGCGTGATTTGCACTCAAATCCTCCTCTCAGGGTCTGATTCCAGACAGCAGATGGCCGGGCTTGCCTAATGGTAGCGATCTAGCGGGAAACATGCTTTCTTAACTGCTGCTGGTGTGCTACGGCTTTTGCAAGCTCTCTAGTTCATGCACCATGTGGTTATGCTGCCATAAATCATCTGTATGGCTCTGGAAGCATATTAAATACCAACTCACCTGCTGGAGACACACTAATCGTAACCCTGGATGTTTGTGTGGTGCTTTGCTAGCTGCTTTCACATTCATACGTCATTTGAGCTGTGGTTAAATTGTATCCCTTTCTCCAAGTACCTGTGAATATGACCTTATTTGGAAATAGGGTCTTTGCAGATGCTCTCAAGTTAAGGTGAGGTCTAATTGGATTAGGGTGGGCCCTAGTGCAGTGACTGGTATCCGTATAGAGAAAGGAGAAGGAGATTTGGATACAGAGATACACAAGCCATGTGAAGATGGAGCGGAGATGGGAGTTTTGCTGCCAACAAGTCAAAGAATGGGAAGGATTGTCAGCAGCCACCACAGAAAAAAGGAAGAATTCTTCCCTAGAGCATTTGGAGGGAGCATGGCCCTGCCGACACCTTGATTTCAGGCTTTCAGCTTCCAGAACTGTGGCAATACATCTCTGTTGTTTTAAGGCTCCCAGTTTGTGGTACTTTAAGACAGCTCTAGGGAATTAAGGTAGGGTGTCTGGTATTTTTATGCCCATTTTACAAATGAAGAATCAGGACTGCCTGGAGGAATTTGTGGCCAGACAGATCCGAGTTTGAATTCTGATGCTGTCACTTAAAATCTGGGAGATTTTGGACACATCCTCTAACTTCTCTTGCTCTCAATTTCTCCATCTTCAACATGGAAAAAGTAAGAGCTACCTTGAAATGCATTTATGGGAATTAAATGAAATAATGTTTATAAAGCACCTAGCAGAGGTCCTAGACACCAGTATTCAGGGAAGCTAAAGGATTTGCTCATAAACTCATGATAAATAGACGTGGATTCAGATATAAGCATTCTGAATGCACATCTTTTTATCATGAGTTTATGAGCAAATAAAAGCATTCTGAATCGCAGCCTAGGATTCTTTCTACTCTATCATGTGGTTTTCCCATTGCATCTTGCTTCATTTTTTGAGCTTGACCTTTTTAGGAAATGGGATTTTTTAAAAAACATTTCAATTTTAACAATTTTCTAATTTCAATTTTAACTTCTTCTAATAATGCCTTCCAGAAGCAGGATTGCTAGGTTGATGGAAAAATGAATTTGTTAATTTTCCCTCTTTCTCTTTGTATTATTTAAATTACCCTTAGTGGTACTCTTCAATTCTGTGCCCTCCTCCAGACCTCCCTCTCCTGTCTTGTTTTTTTCAGCTGGCAGATCTCCTTTTAGTATTTCTTGTAGGGGTGGTCTCTTGTTGGCAAATTCTTTAAGGACTTATTTGTCTGTGAAAACTTTGCTCTCTCTCTCAATTTTGAAGGACAATTTGACTGGGTACAGAATTCTCGGCTGGAATTCTTTCTCTCTCAGGATCTTGAATATATCATCCACTGCCTTCTTGCCTCCAGGGTACTAGTTGAGTAGTCTGAACTCAGTCTTATTTGATTTCCCTTGTATGTAGTAGATTGTTTTTCTCTTGCCACTTTCAGGATTTTCTGCTTTTCTTCAACATTTGACAGACTGATTCATATGTGCCTTGGGGAAGGCCTATTTGGATTTATTCTGTTTGGAGTTCTTTGGGCTTCTTCGACTTGTATATTTATGTCCTTCATGAGGGTTGGGAAGTTTTCCTCCATTATATCTTCAACTATTCTTCCTAGCCCTTTACTCCTCTCTTCTCCTTCTGGGACACCAATGATTCTTATATTTGTGTGCTTTGTTTTGTCTATCATTCCCTAGAGTTCCCATTCAATTTTTTCCAACTTTTTTGCCATTTGCTGTTTTGAGTCTTCGAAAATCCTGTTCTCTATATCACTTATTCTTTCTTCTGTCTCTTCAAATCTGGTGTTGTGTGCCTCTAGTATGTTTTTTTTTTTTTATATATGGGCAGGTACTGGGATTAGAACCCAGGGTCTCTGGCATGGCAAGCGAGAACTCCACCTGCTGAGCCACCGTGGCCTGCCCTTTAGTATGTTTTTTATTTGGTCAACAGAGTCTTTAATCTCTGTGATATCTGCTATTTTTCTATTTATTCTTTCAAATTCCTCTTTATGCTCTTCTACTGGCTTCTTGGTCTCCTTTATGTAATTTGCCATCCCACTTATTTTATTAAGTAGAGTTGTCTGAACATCTTTAATTAGTTGTTCCAACGTCTGTGTCTCCTCTGGTGTTTCAATTTGGTCATTAGGCAGGGTTATATCTGTCTACATTGCGATATGCTTAGCGATCTTCTGCTGTCATATAAATATCTTTGCTGACTTACTTTGGGAATTGATTTCTTTCAATAGTCTAAGACCTTATGTTTGCAGGATGGTTGTACAGCAGGGATCAGGGCACAGGGTGGAGCACTCAGTATGGTGATTTGCTTCAGGGCAGGTTTGGGCTCAGGTTGGGGATGTTACGCTGATGCTTGTGAACGCGGGCGCCCAGCAGCCTGGGAAGATGTAGCTGTGCACCAGTCTGGAGGGGTGTAACCCTGGTGTGTGCTGGTCTAAGGCACGGGGCCCTTTGTTTACATGCGTAGAGCTGTGGCAGTGGGTCAGCATTATGCCTTCGTGGGTTGGGGGCAGATGTGATCTGGCTGTGCAGGCCAGCACTTTCTCAGACCTGGGAAGTGAAGCTGAGGGCTGTGTGCATGTGCAGCTCTAGGATTGCCGTAAAGTGTGGTTTCCAGAGCTGAATGACATGATTGGGGGTCCGTGTGCATGTGTGGGCCTGGGAGTGCTGTAAAGGGATGCGCAGAGCTCAGGGAGGGCAGGGTGAGGCTGTGCGACAGTATGGAGGGGGCAGGGGTAGCCTAGATATGGAGGTTAGTGTCTGCAACCTTTATGTGCTGGCAATAGCCTGCAGGGAACAGGGAGGGGGAGGTAGTGCTCAGGAGGAGTGCAGGAGAGGTGGGTTGGGCT
>PVIY010033798.1:0-27698 GCA_004026745.1 Myrmecophaga tridactyla | reverse complement strand
CTCCCTCCCTCCCTCCCTCCCTTCCTTCCTTCCTTCTCTTACTCCTGCTCAGAATGGGAAGAAACCAGCTTGGATGTGGCGATTCTGCTTGATTGCCTGGTCCAGTGACTGGGCAGGGATTCCCGAGGGACAGGAAGAGGGCATGGTTTGGGGGAATGCGGGCGCTGCGGGGCTGGCTGCTGACGGGCAGGGCTGCTCCAGCTCACCCTGGGCCTGCCTGGGGGGCCTGAGGAAAGCCCGGCTCCTGGAAAGCTCCGGTCCCGGAGCGGGTGCCAGGCCCGTGTGTACAAACAGGGGGCTCGGTATTTAGGAGCGGGGAGGAGCAGGGAGCTGCCCTGAATGGCTGCCCGCTTTGGAAATTTCTATGCATTTGTAATAACAAAATTACCATAATTTGCTCGTTAACGCAGCTAGATCAGTCAAGCATTGTTCCAACGCGGGCGGGGAGGCTGCGGCGCCTCTCTCTGCGCACTCCACACACCCCAGCCAGCCTGCCAGCCCGTTGGAGCGCTGGAAATTAGCATGCAAATGGTCCTAATTCGGTGGGCGAGCTGTCAGGCAGCGCCTCTCTGGCCTCGTCTCTGTGAAGGCACTGACAGCCCGGCTCCGGAGCCGGCCCACCCTCCTCGCTCCAGCCAGGAGAGGCTCCGAGGGGCACCTCCAGACTGACAGCTTGGCGGCCTCCCTCCCTCCGTCAGCGCCATCAGGCCTGGCGGCCGGCTCCCCAGGGAGCAGGCAGGCCCTGCCACCACGCCGGCCCCGAGGAGGCGGCGGGCTGGCGGGACGGTGGGGGAGGCCGGCCGTCCCTGGGTCCGCCAGCCTTGCCTGGACCAGGCACGGTGGGGGCAGAGGGGTACGGGGGTGGGGTGGCCCAGGGTCCAGCTGGGGCCCAGGATCCTCACAGCCAGTGGGGTCTGAGGGTGGCCCCGTGGGAGATCTGGGGCGCCTTCTCCTCTCGCACACCCACAAGGGGCAGGTATGAGCCCAGCTCCTGTTCTACCTTCTTTGTCTTCCAGGCCTGACTTAACATATTCCTTCTCCCCCTCCCCCATCCCTGGAACTGCCCTGTGGAAATCTGTTGGTGGAATTCCTCAGGCCCTGGTGGGAGGATGGGGCAGGCTGCGAAGGCGTGCCCTGTGGGCAGCACGCCCTGGGCCAGAAGTCGGCACTCTTGGGTTTAGTCCTGCCTCCGGGTTTACCAGCCGTTTCCTTCCCATCTCTGGGCCTTAGTCCCTCATCTTTATGGTGGAGGCGCCCCTGTCTTCCTCCCAGGGCCGTTGTGAGGGTAAGTGAGAGACGGATAGGCCCCACTGGGTAGCAGTAGCTGAGGTTTATTGAGAACTTGAACCCTGTGCTAACTGCCTTTCGTGTCCCGGCTTGCCGGCCCTTCCTGATGGCCCAGCCAGCTAGCTGTGGGTGTCAGCCCATGTCACAGAGGAGAGGCCCAGTCTGCACGGCTTGCCCAAGTGGCAGTGCCAGCATGGAGCCTAGGCTCGTTTGCCTCAGAGCCCTTTGTTTGTTTGTTAATATGTCATTTAAAGAAACTTTAAAATGTGCCATAATATAATCCTGCTTTTGGCAGTTCTTTAGAACATTTGCATCACTCCAGAAAAAGAAATAAGAAGAAAATAAAGAAAACTCATACATCCCCATACCCCTTAGCCCTCCCTCACATTGACCACTAGTATTTCCATCTACCCAATTTATTTTACCCCTATCCTCCTATTATTTTATTTATTTATTTTTTTGCTCATCTATCCATACCCTGGCCCTGAGCCCCTTTAACCAGAGGGAATGCAGGACCCTGAGATCCAGACCGCACTTCTGCGGGCCGTGTGAGCCGTGCTGGGCCTCAGCCTCCTCATCTGTGAAAGGGCTGATGGAACCAGTTTGCAAGTGATTTGTGTCTCTCACGAGGCCTGGTGTATCCTCCAGACTAAATAAATGTGGGTTGGGCTTCAGGGTCCCCTTGGGGATGTCTTTGGGGATGCCCTGTGTCCGTCCTTGTGTTCCCCTCCTGATCCATGGCAGTGAAGTGGAGAAGCTACTGCAGGAGGGAACGATGATGCCGCAGAGCTTCTCCTGATTTTTGTCCTGCGCTGTCTTCGGGCCATTTCTGAGGACCTTGTTCCTTCTTAGTGTGGAGCACCATGCGAGGAAGCAGGTTTGGGGAACGGAGAACAGGGTGGATTTCAGCCCTCATTTGTGCTGTGGACTGTGTGCTTTTGTGCAGCGAACAACTTGTGCGTCCCTCCACGGCTTCCCTGCCCCTTTTCCTAGTTTAAGGGAATCTTACTGGGGGGATGAGAGAGACTTGAGAACTCCAAAGCCTTGGGACTCTGGCTGCCTGGGGGATGGCAGAACTCATAAAGCCTGAGTCCTGCTACGTCACAGCATCAGCCATCACGCAGCATAGCGTCTGTCACAAAGCTACACTCAATGGATGTTTGAAGAGCCGCCTTACATCCTCTGTAGACCACCATAGGAGACAAATACAAACATGTTCAGGAACTAACCAAACACCTTTGTCTAGGGTGGCTTTTCTTTTCTACCTATGCTTTGGTTTGTCTCTTTGGGCCCCGTGGCACAAGCCAAATAACTTCTTCAGGGTTCCGTGTACCAACTTCTCCAATCGCAACTGTTGGGTGGTTCAGAACGTCTTTTGGAGAGAACAAATTCAGGCACAATGAGGACAGTGCAGGGGCACCCCGGTTGCCACACCACGTTTTGAAATTCCCCGAGGGTAGCCGGGATTGGGGCTGCAAACTTCATTTTCTGTTCAAGGATGAATGGAGAATTGCCCTGGCTCCCCCTAGTGGAGGACTGGGATATAGCGCCTGCCTGTGTTCCTGGTCTGTCACAGGAAAGGCTGCCAAGGCAGCGGCGACTCTCCTCTTTCCCCAGTGTGTCCATGTCCATACTCATAAAACCCTCACTGCAAGCCTGTGCGACACCTTTCATCATTGCTTCCATTTTACAGATGTGGAAACTGAGGGTCAGGTGGAGGAAAGGGCTGGCTCAAGGTCATGCTCAACCAGGACTAGAATTCAAAGTACTTTCCCTTCCACGCAATCACTCACACCTGTTTGTGCCCCACGAGTGTCCCCACGAGTGTCCTTGGCTTTGACCAGCAGATCGTCTGCTTCATGGCCACACAGCCTGGCCCCTCCCAACTTCGTGGGAGTCTATTAGCTAGCCTGTTAGGCTCTGTGTAGCCAGAGGTACCCACTCGGGGGATAGGTCAGTCATTCAATAAATATTGGCAGCAACTTCCTTACACATCTCTCACTGCCGCCCTGGTCCCCTTTAGTCCATTTTCAACATAGCAGCTTGAGTGAGCCTGTTAAAAAATGGAGTCAGGTCATGTCCTTCCTTTGCCCAAATCCCTATAGTTATGTCCCCACTCACTCGGAGTAGAGGCCAAAGTCCTTATCTGATCTCTCCCTCCCCTCTTCCCAATCTGACTTCATCTTCTAGCCCCCATCCTCTCACTTCTCCTTTCCAACTCCACTCACACTCCTGCCTCAGGACCTTTGCACTTGCTGTTCCCTCTGCTTGCAGTTCTCTTCCCACAGATATCCACATGGTTAACTCTCATCTCCTTCAGCTCTTTATTCAAAAGTTGCCTCTTCATAAAGGCATCCTTAGCTAGTCTGTTGAAAAGTTCTAACCCATTCCTAATATTTCTTATTCTTTCCCTTTGTGTTTCCTCCTTAACATGTATCACAATCTAGCATACCGTATACTGTACATTTGCTTACTTGCCTTGTTTGCTGTCTGTCCGTGCTCCTAGAACATATGCTCTAGGAGGCAGGGGCTTTAGTTCGTTTGGCTCGTGGCTGTGTCCTCAGTGTCAGGACAGTGCCTGGCGCCCAGCAGGCCTTCAGTCATTATCCAGTGAGGGAATGGATGGATGGATGAAGTATTGACGGAGGGTCTGCTTCATGCTTACCATCAAGGGAGACACATGCCAGCTCTCGCCCGCACACCCATGGGACTTCCTACCCAGCCCTACATTCTCTCCCTCAGGAGGCTTCTTTTCTCTTTCACTACTCTCTCATCTTCCTTCCTTGCCCCCCAAAGCCCTCTCCTCTGTCTTCACCCCAGCTCTTCCACAGAGTGGTCCCTCGGCCAGGTCTGTGGGCTGGTCCCAGAGGACACGTATGGAAGTGTGAGTTGAATTTAAGAAAGGCCATGCATCAGTGCTGGCCTGCCCACTGCACTCCCAGAGAGCCTGAAGCCTGCGCTGGGAAGGGCCTTGCCCCAGTGAATTTGTGGTAGAGGCGGGACTGCATGGCACCTCCTGCCTCCTGGCCTAGCTTTGGGAGTTGTGAGGACCTGCCCAAGGGGCAGTCCTGATTCAGCTCCTTGCACCGAATATGTGCCTTCTCGAGAGCACCCAGTAATGGTGGCACCTGGCCCAGTAACCTATCTGAAGTCCGTCTGCACACACTGAGCCTTCTTAGAGGGCCGAGGAACCCAAGGTGGTTTGATTTCCATTTGGGCGCCTGGGGCGAGACACAGGGGGAACAGTGCCTCTGGGGAGGCTGGGGAGTCCTTTTATGGGGGTCAGTGCTTCTCGAGCTTTCCTGCACACTCGTCACCCGGGGATCTTCTTACAGAGCAGGGTCTGCTTCAGGAAGTCTAGGGTGGAACCCAAGAGTCTCAATTTCTTTGTTAGAAATGCTGGTGCTGCTGGTTCCTTGCCCAAACTATACCCAGTGTCTTGTCCACTGGTTCCTAAACTTGGCCACACATTGGAATTGCCCCAGAAGTTTTGAAAAATACTGATATCTGGCCCCATCCAAGAGATTCTGGTTTGACTGGTCTGTGGCCTTGTCATCTAGATTTGTTAAAGCTGCCCTGGTGCAGCAGAGTTTGAACTTCAGCCTGGGTCCCTTGCTGCACATTATTCCAGCCAGCTGGGGCAGCTCTCCTTTGGGAGAGCAACACAATTTAAAGAGAAAAGGATTCATTGACTCTGAGGAGCTGGGAAGCTGCATCCCCAGTGAGCCCTGGGAGAGGGAACCCCAAAGGAGAGGGAGGTGCTGAGTGCCTGAGGCCAGCAGGGAGGAGGGATGGAGAGCCTGGGAGGCCCGTCCAGGACAGGGGAGTGACCAGGAAGGCTGAACCAGCTGGATGGCCCCTCGCAACCCCGATTTGGGGCTTCCTCCTTGCTCCTGGCTCTGACGGGAGGAAATAACACTCCCCTGCCCTTCTTCAGCTCCAACCTGCTGTAGTGCCTCTGTCAGCACACTGGTTCCCAGTCACCTGGGACCTGTGTAATTTATGTGTGTGCGGCCCCCTCCTGCAGACGGCGAGCTCGCCGTGGGCAGGGACCATGTCTGATTCATCTCCGCCACCCCCGGCCCCCGGCCCTGCTCGCTGGGGGCAGGGAAGGTGTGCAGAATTGAGCGCCTTCCTGGGGGCACAGTGGAGCTTGGGCCCCTGTGCTGCCGCGTTCCCAGCGCACAGCAATGCCTGTACATTGTGGTCATAATTGTGGAGGTAAATCTTGTCTGGTCTCCTCGCAAACACTTGGTGAGGCATTCCATAAATATGTCAGCAGCAGCATTAAAATTTGATGGCAGGCAGCATGGGTCGGGCTAGCTCTGTGACTTCCCAGCAAGGTATGACACCTTCACCTCCATCTCATTAGTCAGCGGCGGGACGCTCGAGCCTCAGTGCAGAGCCCAGCAGTGCCAGGGGGAGGTGATTTCTTCAGAGGAGGACCCCTGGCTGCTCGGAGGGACAGGCCAAGGTCTAGGCCACTGAAAAGTAAAGTCAGCCAGCTCCGGGCTGGATGGAGTCTCTGGAGGTGCTGGGGGGCGAGAGGGTCTCTGAGCTGGAGGAAGCTGGGACCAGTTTTTCAGTTTGGAAACCAGTAATGGAGGCTGGGGACTTGTTGTAACCTTATGGTCGCCTTAGCAGAAATTGTCTGTTTACGAAAAAAGAGCCTCGGGTAAGACAACAAGCGTATGGGGTCAGATGCGTCATTTTGTAAGCAAAGGCTCGTGTGGGCATGAGTCGGGGAGAAAAAAGCATTCCTTAGTGGCAGAGAGATTAGAAACCACTCTTGTCTATCACCCTACTGGTCACTGACCATTTGGGGAAACTGAGGCCAAGAAAATCTGGAAGAGACATGCCCAAGGTCATACTGTGGTAGAGACAGATCGATAGGGGGCCCCAACTCAAGGCTTTCCCTACGATGAAGAATTTTGGAGACATTGTAATATGATTGAAGCATCTGGAAATATTATTTTCACAAATAATGAAGAAAAAAAAAAATCCCCAGTGCATCCATTTATTCAAGTCACACACAGAGTGCCCTATGTGACATGTACTGAGTTAAATAACAAGTAAACCCTCACATCTGTATAAAACACAAGAACTTTGAAATGCATCTTATTTTGTCTATGGACACTGGAATAGCCACAGTGCAAATAAGGAACTCGGGTTCAGAGAGTTAAAGTGACTTGTCCAAGGCCACTCAGCCAAGAAGCAGGGCAAGGGCTTTGAACAGGAATGACTGGCTCCGAGCCACAGTCTTCCCACTGCCTCGCAGCTGTCAGCACATAGCGGTGGCTGCTGCTGTTTCATCACCCATGAAAATCAGCTCCTGCCTTTTTTAGAATTATTTACAAAAGCCATGGTGTGATTCAGAGCCGGCAAAGGGTTTCTGGGTTTATCGACAATGTTCTACGTTAGTGGCTACCTTTTCGGGCAGTTAGAAGAGAGAAGAGTCGGGCCTGTGTGGCCCATTCCAGGCCAGGATGGACGGCGTTCTGCTGAACTGGCTTCCTGCTTGGGAGAAGGTGGGGACTGACCGTGGCTGCAGAGGGGACTCAGGCAGTGCACGCTGACACTTCAGGCCACGGCTGGGGCTGGTGGGTGGTAGATAGGGACAGATTTTGATAACCCATCAAATGATGAAACTTTCATGTCCTTTGAGGCCCAGAGTGTAGCCACTTCCCACAAGAAGCCTTCTTGACTATCTCAGCCAAAGTGAATTTCAACTTCCATTCTGCCCCTAAACCCAGCCTGCCCTTTGCTGGTACCAGGATGTCTAGTCCTGGGTCAAAGAATCTCCCTTTGATGCAAGGAGTTCCTTGAGGATGGGAAGGGGCCCTGAGCCCATTCTGCTACATGCTTCCCCCTGGGACCGATTCCCGAGCTCTGCATGGAGTGGGGCCACCGCGAATGCGCAATGGAATGGATTTCCCAAAATAAAGCCCATCACCAGTATGTGGGTCTAAAAGTAAAATGTAATCCCCAAATCAGAGATGTATCCCCAGTCAGTATGGGAAGATGGTGAGGAACTTTCTAAATTGAGGGAGGAATGTCACTCTCTACTATGCACTAGCTTTTTTTTTTTTTTAACATGGGCAGGCACCAGGAATTGAACCTGGGTCCTCGGGCACAGCAGGCAAGCATTCTTACCTGCTGAGCCACTGTGGCCCACCCTGCACTAGCTTTTTAATCATTCCTTTCAGCTCTGAAGTCTCTCTGTTTACAGCCAGAAGAAATGTGTTATGACTTGTTTGCACATATTTATGGATCCAGTTTGGGCTGGACACACAAGGACCTAGTGAGTTCATGAGACATCTTTCATGGATAAGTGAATTGGATATCTTGGTTGTACAATTCAATGTTATTCCAACTAGAACATTGGGCTCCGAACTCTGTGGAATCTGGGGCCTGGTGATTTAGGCCAGGGGATGGGGTGATATTCAAAGAAAGTGTTCAGGTTTCAAGGTCGAGCGTCTTCCAATGGCCAGATACATGCACTGAAAATGCACTAGGAATAAAAAACCTTCCCATCTCTCTAACCCTGATTCAGCCCAAGACATTCAGTCTGGCCCTGCTCTTTTCTGTGCTCCACTGTCAGTCGCTTTGACTCCTTCTTTTCTTTAATGATGTCTGTGGTTTTTGGAGTGAACCAACTTTAGTGCTTTATGTGGCAGGGGAGGCGTGGCGAGGCCTGTGGGGGTGGGCCTGAGCCCCCCAGGAGAGTTCCATCCAGGTGTGCCCACCTGCCCTGTACTCCCCGCAGCAAAGGACCCCCTTCTCTTTTCTGTTTTACTGCCGTTCTCTCTCCATGCTTCTTTCAAAGGTGGGTGGATTTGTCATTTTATGTCTTCCATCCTGTGCATTTGCTCATCAGCCCAGGCTTCAGGGACCAGCTTTTCACCAGTTCTTCCTAGTGTAGATCTCATTGCCGTTCTCTGTTCTGACTCGGGAAAGGGCTGGCTCGAGGAGCCTCCGTCAGGCACTCTTAGTGTTCACTCAGTGTTTACACTGTGGGCAAGGCTCTGTGCCAGGGCAGCCAGTTCCTGCCCTTGAGGAGGGGCCATGAACTCCCCAGTGGAGGAAGCGAGATAGAAGCACAGACGACCCTGAGTCTGGGCAGAAAGCACTCAGGGCAGTAGGAGGGGAAGTACCCAGGGGTAGGGGCTTGGTGGAGTGTGGGAGGATGTGCTCAGTTAGGGTGATCCATCTGGAGAGACTTCCTGGAGGAGGTGGTGTTTGACTGGGGTCTGGAAGAGTTGGACACGAAATGGAGAAGGAGGGAGGCATTTCAGATGGAGGAAACAACCTGAGCAGAGGCTTGGAAATGGGCCCCCTGGGGCACGTGAGGGAATGGTAGGCTGTGCAGTTGGCCTGGAACATGGAGCTCAGGGAGGGAACAGTGGGAGCCAGACCCTGGAGGGCCTTGAGCATCGTTGTGAAGCTTCTGGGCATTGCTTTGCAGGTTTCGTCCTCACAAGCAGGCTGTCTGTGGGTATTCCAAGTGTGCGTGTTGGCTACAGGAATTCGTGTATCAGAAACCAGGGCCTCCCCTTCCCTGCACACATGCACACGAATCGGTGCTACTTCATCCATTCTTCGCTTGGATGTGACAGCTCTTTGGAGTGAGACTCCAGCAGGCGAGGGGATCAAAATTGGACCAGAACTGCTTGAAACATGCTGTAGCATAGCCAGCCTCAAACTGAAATGCCTACAGGACCAAGCAGGTTACAGAAAGAAGGGGGAAGTCAGCCGTGGGGTATGAGATAATAGTTCTACACTGCTTGTTCTGTGGCTAATAACATGCCTGCTCTTTTAAAATGCTGGGCAGCAAAAGGACATTAATTAATGGGGCATCTGAGAAATATGGAATATAGACTGTGAGCTTTATGTAATTATTAAATGTCTTGAACTTGACAAGGTGGTTACATAAGTGAATATCCTGATCTTAGGAAACATACATGAGAGTGTTAAGTGGTCAAGGAGCGTGATGCATACTACCTACTCTCAAACGTTTAGAAAGTAGATGGATGGACAGATGGATGGAGAGAGGGATAGATGATGGAGAGAAAATGATACAGCCCTGGGGCAAAATGTTAAAAGTTGGTGGATCTGGGTGTCTTGAGTGTGTATGTGTGTGTGCGGGGTGGGGTGGGGTGGTGGTATTTTTGAACTCTCTAAGAAGAGTTTTGTATTATTTTTGCAACTCTCCCGTAAGTTTGGTATTATTTCAAAAGAAAACATTTTTTAAAAAAATGTTGGGCATCCTGTCACCATGTTTGCACTGGCCCCGTGTGGCCCAAGGGTCCCAGTTCTTGCCTCTGATGAACTGCCAGTTGGATGAGTCTAGCTGGCAGCTTGTGGAGTATTGGGGGTGGGGCACGATCTTGCAATGGGGGAGCTGCTTCCTTTGAGTTCCCTGAGGTCTCTGCCTGTGGATATTTGTAGTTGTAGACTAAAGAAACAGGGTGTGGGCCTTACGTCTTACTCTTGAGAGGATGCAACGGAGGCTGAAATCACCGACTGCTCTCAGAGCTGTGAAGCCCAGGTTCTCTGGGAGAAACAGAAATGAGACCCATTCTGCATTCTCTCCCTCACCCTCTCCCTCTCTATTGGTTTTTCTCTTCCCTCTGTTTTTTCTGAAAGCCGTTGTGGCTGGCCCGAGCTTGTGGGAGAAGAGGTTTTTCCCAGGAATGGATCAATGCTCTGTGTACTGGACTGTCCGGTTGACAGGACTGACCTTTACTGAGCTTGGAGTTTTGTTTCCCTGTTGCGAGCCCAGGAAGGTCTTGCTTTGGGAGGGGAGGTATTGTGAGGAGCCTTGGCCTTAGAGGGGGCCAGGCTCAGGTGGGGTGGGGTGGGGTGCAGTGAAGACAGGAAAGGGGAGAATCTTTGAGTAGAAAGCCCTTTGGGGCCATTTATGTAAATCCTTCCCAGACACGCCGATTTTCCAGAAGAAAACACTGAGGCTCAGGGAAGGAAAGTAACTTGCCTGAGGTCACCCCGGGAGGCTTTGGCAGGGTATATCCATGTAAACAAATGTATCTGAAAGGCCGATTTTGTCCGTGTGTCATGCCGTAGTCAGGGTCACGCTGGTCGTTGGCAGTTTTGCACAGCGGCCACAGCAAACCTGCTGACCTCCGCGCCACGCCGCCGCCCTGCAGCTGCGCAAAGCCGCGTGGTGGACCTGGAGAAACCCCACAGTGTTCTTTCCAAATCTCTCTTCCTTCCTCCTCTGCAAAGATTTGCTCTCAAAGCCCAGTTTGAATCCTTGAGAAGCAGAACTTGGCTGCGAAGTCACTTTGAAAGACTTTCCGTATGTTAATTGCAGCCGGCCAAGGTCCCGAGCAGAGGTGGGAGCCCACCATCTGCAGACGGGGTCGGCCCCGAGCGACGCAGAGCCCCATCACCTGGCAGGTGTCGTTTTGGGTTAATTAAGAGCTGCGCTGAGCCTGTTTACTTGTCACTTCTGAGAATTTTAGGAAACTTTGGCTCTCTTGCCATCTCTGAGCTTTTAGCAGACGGGAATTTGAAAACACTTCTGATTCTGGCAATTTTCCTGCCCCTGAAATCTCCAGGACAGCTGTGTGAAGTCCACTTCATCCCGGCCCCCTGTTCACTTCTTATTTCAACCAGTCATTTCTGGTTACCTGCCTGGTTTTTACCATCAGCTCGTCTATATTTGGAAGACAGTGAGGTTTTGGAAAAAACTGTCATTTTTCTTGCATTTCATAAGCCTCTGCTTTCTGTCTTTCCAAGTCTATGAGGAAAGAACATATGTTCTAGCTTTGCTTTGTTTAGGGGCTTTGGAGGGGCTTTCTATTCGGGGCCTAGGGGCCTCTGAGCAGTCAGGTTTGGGTTCTCAGCCCTGAATTTCCGAGGTCTGTGTTCATGGAGGATGACTTGGTCAGATTCGCAGACAGCTGGATTCTCAGTTATACTCAAATGCTCCCTTCCCTGGCATGGGAGAAGTTTCTGGAGGGATAATATTCTATATCTTAATAGGAATTTGAGTTACACAGCTGGATGCATCTGTGAAAACATAGCAATCATACATTTTAGATTTGTGCATTTCATTATGTGTAAGTTTTACATCAAAAGAAAAACTTTTAAACCGATATTGAACTTTAGTTAATGATATGCATGTGGATATACTTAGGGGGAAAATGTTCTGGTGTTTGCAACTTGACATGTAAAAAAAAAATTAAGATGGACAAAAGGCTGGAAGGATACATATATGATAAGCAACTGTAGGAAAATATTAAAGGTACATTTAGGTGGTAGTTTAGTATAACATTTTTTCAAATGTGCTATGTTTGAAATTTTTCATAATAAAACGTAAGGGGAGAAATGACCCCTTCCCTCACTGGCCCAGCCCCGTGAGGTGTTTCCTCGGGATGGTGGAAGTGCTGGGGTCTGGAAACAGGGGCGTAGGGGTCCAGGCTGTGCTCTGTGCTTGGCTGTGTGGTCCTGGGATGGGAGAGGTTGAGGGAAATGATAATTCAAGTTCATCCCAGCCCTAACAATCTGTGACTATGGCTAATAGCACAGGTGGGTGAGGCCCATCATGGGACAGTGTGTGTGTGAGGAGGGGTGGGCCAATTCTATTTCCCAGAAGTGCAGGGAAGCCGCAGGTTGCTTGGGGTTAGGATGGGAAGGGGGAGGGCCTGCCCATCCTCTGGAGGCCCAGTGGCTTCTTGGTGGGCGAGCTCGCTGGGCCCTGAGCCTCGGTTCTCAGGCAGTTGTATCCTCACAGGTTGCTGTGAGGCTGAAGGGCCACCCCCCTGGGATTCCTCCTCTCTTCCAGTGTCTCATTTTCTTTTTCTCTTAGGGGCACAACACGCAGTCCTTGAGCACTCGTCCTGTCTGCCTTCCCGGCCTCTGTGGGCCTCCATGTGCCTGGCCTCTGTCCAGTCCCTTCTCTTTCTGAGCCTCAGGTTCTCCGTCTGTAAAACAGGGGGGTGTTGGATACAATGATCTCTCGGGTCCCTTCCCCGCCAGGTGTTTCTGCAGCTCCCTGTTTCCTTCTGTCCCCAGGTTTCCTCCTCGCACCTGCCCAGGTTCCAAGGTGTGGAGGGAGCCGGGGCTGTCTCAGAGGGCTTGGGGTAGGGGCAGGAATCACTGAGAGTCTTTTCTCTACCATCAGTGAAGGAAAGGCACCAGGTCCTCAGCACCTGGGGGGTTGCAGAGATCTGGAGCCATTCATTCATTTGATCCTCTCTGTGGCCCTAAGTAGGGACTTTCCTTTCCTCCGTTTAAGGATGAGGAAACTGAAGCTCAAGAGGCTAAATTCATGTGCCGCAGGCCACACAGCCTGAGAGTGTCAGTCTGGTCTGGACCTCGTTTTCTGACTCTCCTCCAGGGCAGGGATGGAGAGTGGAGAACAGCCCTGCAGCTGTGACCCTGAACCTGAGCCTGAAAGGGGACCAGCCCCTGTTCTCCATCCCTTGGACAGTGGCTGAGGAGAGGAGGGGTCAGCCCATATGCCCTGGAGTCCAGTTGTGTACCACTGCTTGGTCTTGTCTCCCTGCCTTTGCTTATGAGGCTGCCTCCTCTTGCCCCAGCACTCCTTTACCCAGTTCAAAAAATATCAGCAGCAGCTGGCATGCCTCTGCACCTTAAGATCAAGATAAAACCGACTCAAATCCTCGCTTCACACCTAGTGGAAAAGCCAAGTTTTCCGCAGCATCTCCAGTGGAAAGGTTCACCTCTGGCCCAGGCTTCCTGGCTTCACTGAATTCTTGGCCTCCGTGATCTATACTGTTAGCACAATCTTTGACCATTCGGTCAACTCCACCCAGCCAGCCACCCAAATATGCACTCAATCACTTCCTGTGATTTCCGTGTGGGGAGAGAACACCAATCCCAAAATATAAGGCTTTTGAGTGTGTGGCAGACATTACTGGATGTATGGGAGATGAGGGGCAGGGCATAGATTACAGCTCCAATACAGAAGCTTAAAATGGGAATTTAGACTTCCCAATTCTTAAATGTTCTTCAGCCACCCCACTGTGTAACATGTGCTTCTTCTCTTTTCTTTTTGCTCTGCTTTTTTTCTTTCTTAGTCACAAAACCTTCCATAATTCAATTTTTCCCATTTTATGATGCACAGCACTTCAGCTCTCACTCCTCCCATCCCTAAACCAAGTTTTAGGTTTCCTTTCGCACATCCAAGAAATCAGTGAAAGCTCTGAAATTACCTTTTTTTTTTTTCCTTTTATTTTTCTAATTGTTACTGGGGAAGTATAGTGAAAAGTCATTCATAAAGTACAGAGTTGTCATATGCCACCCTATTAGTAACAGCTTGCACGAGTGTGGTATATTTGTTACAAATCATGAAAGAACATGTTTGTAATTGTACTATTAATTATAGTCCCTCGTTTACAATAAGGTTTATGTTGTACAGTCCTATGTTATTTTAAAATATTTATTCTAGTAACATATATGCAACTGAAAATTTCCCCTTTTAATCACATTCACGTATATAATTCAGTGCTGCTAATTAAATTCACGATGCTGTGCTACCATCACCCCCATCCTTTACCAGAACTTTACTGTCAATCCAAACAGAAACTCTGCACAACTCAAGCTTTAATTCCACTTTCCCTACCCCAGCCCAGCCCCTGGTAACCTGCACTCCAGATTCTGGATCTATGAGTTCGCTTATTCTGTTTATCTGAAACTACTTTTAAAAACCTAGTTCAATTTTTAGAGGAGGCCCTTTCTGCTCTCCCCTCTCTCCAACTTCCCCAGCCTCCTTGGCACGGAGAGATGGTATTTTTGTTCTCTCACCAACATATGTCTGAGGACGCTCTACCCAGAGGGGTTACACAGCCAGAAAGTGGAGGGGCTGATGGCAGAGCTCGCTCTTGGCTCCGCTTCGGGAGCCTGCACCCGCCCACCTGTCCCCTCCCTCCTGCCCGCCTGCTGCCCCCACACTGCCTATCGGGGCCACAATCTGCAGCGCTGACCTCACGGCTTGCCTCATGGAGCTCTGTATTCAGCATTGTTTTCCCCTTTGGGATTCCTTGACCCTTGGAGAGGGAGAAGATTATGGAATGTGCTTTGTCATTGAAAGAGTACTTTGGAATTATATGTGGCCAACGCCAGACAGCCCAGAGGCTGACTCTGACGAGGTCTGTGAGCTGCGTGCCTCTCAGAAACAGTTCTCAGTGCTGCCAAGTGACGGCCTCTAGGGCATGAGCTGGCACCCTAATCAAGCCTCATGGAGCAGAGGTGGGAGAGGCCCATCATGGAAGCTTTTCTATTAATATATAAAGAAAAGGTCTCTCAATTTAAGGGGTTGGTATTTTTGAGAGATGTGCAAAAGCGTGGATCCGTTTGGAGAAAGATGCAAGGGTCCTTTGTGCTGGGCAGGGTCAATGGAAAAGGTGTTGCTTGTGTGATCTTCATCATGGACCTGTTGATTGTACCTTTCGAGGCCCCAACAATGAACCAGATGTGAGGACTTCCATTTTCTGCCCTTAGAATATCATCCCTGCATTTAAGGAATATCTTTTTGTGCCAGGGGATATCATAGCTGTGTCATCTCCCAAGTCCTCCTGCTTGGACTATTGCTGTAGCCACCTGGCTGTTCTCTCTGGTGGCAGGCTCTCCTCCTCCAGCCTGTCCTCCTGATTCTGGTATTCCCTGGTCTGAGTCCTTCGCTGGCTCTCCAGCCCTAATGGGAGAACATACCTTTTCTGACCCATCTCTACTCTGCTTGCCTCTGCTGTGGCCTCACCAAAGACTTGGCCATTCAGGGTTCACACTCTGAGTAGTCTCGCCTCTAGACCTTTGCTTGTGCCTCGAATGCCCTGCCTCTCTTCTGCATATGGAGTCCTGCCCATCCTTCAAGGCCTGGCTCAAATGCTCCCCTCCATCCCAGAAAGCCTTCCTCAGCCCTTTCCCTAGACCTGCTCTTGGCTGGACAAAGTTCAGTTTTCTAGGCTGCTGTTGTGAGTTTCAAAAGAAGGGAAGCTTTATGCTCTTCAGATGTGATAAGGGTGGTGAATTGAAACAGAGGAAATGGAGCAGGGAATTGGAGCCCCCAGACCCAAAGAGGCCAGGAATAGGTGGGGCCAATAGAGCACTGAGGAAGGGACTGCCCTCCCTGCTAGGAATACCATGGCTTTTGAAGAGTGAAATTTGGGCTCAGCAGACAGGATGGGCCTTTGGACATTACTTGGTTTGATTTATCTTCTTACAAATGGGGGAAATAGAGGCCAAGAGTTGGGAGGCAGGCAAGAGTGTCCTGGACTGGGAGACAGGAGCCTGTCCTTAGCGTCACCTCCTGGTCTGGGCAAGTCCCCTCCTACAGTTGCACCCATCCTGTGAGGTCCGCAGGACAGACAGGAGGGTTAAACAAGATCCTGGATGCTAAGGAGGTTTTGGTGACAGAGACAGGATCATTGCCATCACAGCTGACATTTGATGAGCATTCACTGTGTGCCAGGCTGTTTGTATTTCATTGTAGTTCAGTCTTTATAACCACCACATGAGGTGGGATCTGTTAATTTCCGATACTTTACAGAGAAGGAGATTGAGGTATAGACAGGCTCTGTGGAAGGTCACAGAGCTAGGAAGACGCAGGATTTGAATCGAGGCAGTCTAGCTCCAGAGCTCTTGTTCCTAGCCTCTGCACCCAACGACTGAGGGCCGTGAGCTTCAGTGCAGCACGTGGGCTGGAACCTGGGCAGTCTGTTGTTTCCCAGCCATTGTTGTGGCATGCCTAGATCAGGTCTATAGACAGGCAGCTTCTTGGGCATTGGGGGCTGGCCCCCCCACACCTCGTGCGGTGAGGGCTCCTTGCACCCAGCCAGTCTCCCATTTGGCACTTCAGACGATCATACACCATCCCAGAGTCTCCAGCAGGTGGTGGGACCAGCCCCTAGGCCAGCTTCATGCCTGGAGATGGCTAAATTCCCTTTACCCAGAGGGCATTGTTTTCACAGGGCAACTCACAGGACACAAGAGAGTGACCCACACCACTGCTCTTTGCACATGAAGGAGCGGGATGGTGTGGGGCACTGAACCTGGGTAATGGAGGCAGATAAGCTTCTTTGAATCCTGGCACATAGTAGCTGCTCAATGCACTCCCGGCTATTGGGAGTAGCAATGGGAGTCATGGTAGCTGTCATCTGAGTTACAGTGTCTCTGCTCTGGAAGCGTGTCCCTGGTTGACTTAGGAGTTTCCATGCTTTCATTCATTCATTTAACAAGTAGTCCTGCTGGATGATAGATGCCAGGTGCTGTACTAGATGTTGGAAGAGAGACACGAACTGGACAAATCTCCCTGCCCCCATGGAGCGTACATCCTGATACAGGAGGCACATAATAAACGAGATAAACATAAGACATGCTGGATTGTCATAAGTTGTATGGAGGAAAAAAAAGCAGGAAAGGGGGTGGTGTGGAAGGAGTTTTAAATACAAAGATCGTAAGTCTACATGGGGAAGATCTGAGCAAAGCTTAGAAGGAGGTGAAGGAGAGAGCCAGGCACACCTGTGCAGGAGAGCCAGGTGAACTGCCAGTGATTTATTTGGCACCTACTGTCTGCTATGGAGGGTCCTTAAGCTGGGAGGTGGGCCACAGGTGCTGAGCTCGCGGGGGCACTGACCTGCAGGGGTGGACCCTCCCACGGCACAGGAAATCCTGTGCAGGGGCAAATTCAGCCCTGGGGGACATGGGGGGAAACTGAGTCCACCCAAGATGGGGCAGGAGAGGGGGCTTCCCAGAGGAATAGGTAACGAAATAGAGTTCTAAAACCCATGGAGGTGGGTGCGGGGTTGAGGGATTGGGAGACACTCTGACTTAGATACGTCTATAGGAGTTGGGAGGTGTTTGTGGAACTTTGCAGGCTTCCTGGAACCAGCACCTCTTTCGGGGAGGGAGCTGGTGGAGGATAGGTAACAGGTGCATAAGGAACTCATCAGCCCCAGCTGAGCAGACCTGAGCCTTGCATATTTGAGAGCTAGAGATCAGAGAGACTTCCTGGAAGAGGTGACCTTGGAACAGGACCTGGCAGGGGGCACGAGGCTGCTCAATGGGGATGTAGAGATAGCCTCTGCCAGAGAAGCCTGCTGCCCAGGCCCAGCACCGTCAGTCAGTCCTCTGCTGGGGCGGCCCCTCAGGTGCCCCCACCCAGAGGGGCCGGTGACTGTCCCCTGCTTCAGGCTGCTCTGTGTCTGTGCTCCCCCCACCCCACCCCCGGGTGCTGACGGGTATGCGGAGGCTGGGCTGCTGCGACCCAGCTCTGTCACTGCGCTCTCCCTCTGTGCGCCTGAACCTGACACCCTGACCACTGAGGCATAAAAAACAGAGAATTGGAAGGCTCAGCCTGTCAGGCTGGGAGTGGCCCCCAGAGAGGCCCAAGGAGGCACGCACACACGTGTGTGTGTGTGTGTGTGTGTGTGTGCGTGCACGTGTGTGAGAGAGCTGTGTGGGGGTTGCCTCTGAAGGAGGGAGAGACACTGGGCTGGCCCCGGGGGCGTGCTGACCCCTCGGCTCACCTCGCTCTGCCCGCCCCACATTTGTGCCTAGGCCGCAGGGGAGCAAGTAGTGCTCCCAGGCCGGAGCTCCAGCCGGCTCCTCCGGAGGCTCCTGTCCTTTGGCCCTTTATAGGCATCCCTGGGGGAACCCGTGGAGACATGCTTGGGCTGAGGGGGGATTCGTGGGCTGTGTCACTCCTGTCTCCGCCGCCAGGGAGGGGCCCAGTGCTCTGTAGCCCATGGTTTAAAAAGCCACTCAACAGCCTGCTACCATCCGTCTTCCCGTGCCCCGCTTCAGGGCCTCCACTGGACACACCCTGACCAGATTCTGAGATAAGTTGGGGCCTGAGTCCACCTTCTGAGTCCCCAGCACAGGGAGGAGACCAGAAGGGCCCGCCCACCACAGGCAGGTGTGAGGGCAGGAATTTTGACTGCCATCCCTCAGGACCTGGTGGGTGAAAAGAGGCTCTCCTGGGGCTGGAAGTGAGAGCACAGGGAACGTCCAGCTGTGGGCGTTGTACCTCCGTGAGTGGCTGGACGGGACTGAGCCATCTGCCAGCCTCGCCATCCCCTCTGTTTCCACGGCTGGGCCCACGCTGCCTGCACATGCCCAGAGAGGCTAACGGTGCCTGGAGGGCCCCAACCCACTGACTCTCCTGTGCCTCCCCAGGCCCTTGGCTTGTCCCTTCATTTCAGGAAATTGTCATCCACCTCCTCCCAACCAAGGGCCTGGGCTTATGTCTTATCTCCCCCACTGGACTGAGACCCAGGGAGTGGTCACCCTGGACTCACAGTCAGAAGGTCAGATCAGAGTTGAGTTCCCCTTTGGCTTCTCAGGTCCAGAGCCACTCAGGGAGCAAACAGAGAGTAGAGCTGAATCCATGCTGGGATCCTGGAGCGGCCATTCTGTGAGAGACTCTGGGCATCAGTCTCCTCACCTGTAAAATGGGCCAGTAACCATAGGAGTGCCTGGTATGTTGTGTTCCATAGTACACACTTGAGACATCATTGTTCACTACCTCTGCCAAAAAAAAAAAAAAAAAGGTTTTGGGGGTGAATACAGATAATGCCAATGACAACTGTCTCCTTATATAGGATGTGGCCCTGACTTGCCTTTATTGACTATCAAAAGCGCTTCCAGTTTATGAAGGAGATGAACGCCACTGACATGGAAGCTGGCTGGGGCTGGAGACCTTTTCTGAACTTGATTTGACCTTTGGTTCCTGTTTCTCTCTCTGCCCATGACATGCAGGGAGTGAATTTTCTGGAAGTCCCTACAGCCACCCTCAGTATTCCACGTACAATGACTCCTGGAGGTTCCCCAATCCGGGGCTGCTTGGTGAGTACTTGGAGAGGCCCTGTGGGGCTCCTGGGCCATCAGTTACCCCGTCTGGGCCCTCTTATTGGGCCACGGTCTCCTGACATCCTGAGGTGTCATTGAGACAGGGCAGGGGGCTTGCCCTAGACACATGGAATGTGGGGGGCTGTGATGGGGGCCTTTGGGATTAAGCCCCATCCTAGCCCATCTTTTGCCCCATCCCTCTCCCAGCTGCTTTGGGTGTATACAGGAAAATGGCACAGAAAGGGAACACAGGAGGAAAAGAGCAATGAGGGAGAAGGAGGAAGCTCCAGGAGGTGCCTACCCAAGAGTCACTTGTATTTCTTAAGAATCGTTAACTATTCATGTGAGAAGTCTCTAAACAAAAGACAGCAGAGAGCTCAACTCAGATTGATTGGGAGTGGCTACCTGGAGAGCTGAGTTGATAAGGACTCTGAGGCCCAGCCCCAGAGCCTGCCCTTGGAATCTGGTTGCCCCAGGGCTGGAGGCTGCCAGGGCATCCTGAGCAGGGCACAGCTGCCTCCCAACCTCTGCCCAGGCCTCAGACTGACTGATTGTCCTTGGCTGGGGCCAGTCTGCTCTGAAAACACCATCAAGACCCTTGGACCACCCAAAGACCAAAACAGTTGAAACCAGTTCAACCCTCAAAGGGTCAGGGAGAGGCTTTTGTTTTGTTAAAATGAACTTACATGAATCCAGCTGGTTAAGTCCAGCTAGAGACAAAGGTCTGGGAGCAGGAAGAGAGAGAAAGCACTGGGCTCATAGATGTCACTCACTACCTGGGGGTCGGAGCCAGCCAGTCAGCCTGCAGCTACAATCCTGAGCCCGCCCCCGGCAGCCTGCTGAGGATTTCCCCCTTAGAGCAAGGCGGTCAGACATGGCTGGGCCCTCTGGGACCTCCCAGGTTTGTCTGTCCAGCTTAATGAGGCCTTCTTAAGTGAGAAACCACTGATTCCCCGGATTCTTCGTTATTTTAGGAATGAGAAACATAGACTTCCTCAAAAAAATAATAACAAAATGTCTTCCAACTCAAGTTGCCAGGCTGTGGGTCTGCCAAGGAAGCTGTGACCGTTTCCCAAACCTGCTTTGGTTGTTAGGACAGACACAAGTATGGGCACCATCCCTCTCTGGCTACCACCATTCCAGGCACTTGGTGTGCTGTGCATAACTTTCAGATGACATAAGGAATAGTGCCAATGAATGTTCCAGGTCCCTGTGCCTGAGAGACTGAGCTTCACAGAAGACTAAGCTCTTGATTTCTGTAGCCTCTTGGAAGGCCCAATCCAAGGACTGATCTCCTCTCTGACATCTTCTTTGGTTTTGATAAAAATCAGTTTTATGTATTGAACCAGGGTCTCCACTTACCTAAATGGACCCCCTGAAGGTCCACAGTTATGAACTGGCCCAGCTGTCGGTCTCAGGAAACAAGAGGCAAAGGCTGGCCCTGTCACCCTGAACCAGCTTCTTCCAGTGGGAAGGAAGAAGGAGAGGTGCAGCCAAAGCCCAGGCCTGGAATCCCTCCCTGGAAGCCTGCCTCAGACCACGCTCTGGTCCTAGCACTGCTGGGAGACCTGCAGGGGATTGGCATGAAGGAGGCCTGGACTCAAGCTGTGGTTCTGTCCAATGGGGATGTGACCCCAAGGAGGCAGTGGTGACCTGGAGCCTCATGGGTCTGGCTGTGCACTGCCAAGGGGCAAGGGAGGCTGAAATCCAGCCCTGACTTGGCACAAAGCCCTAAGCCCTGGACAAGGCTGAGCTGCCCAGAGGGGACACATTTCTTTCATTTGCATGAAGTGTCCTATAGGCTGGGAGTGACCCTCACTTGCCTGGGAATTGGAGAGGCAGAGAAGGAAGGAAGAAGCTGCTTAGGCAGGTATAGCAAAGGAATCCGGTAGGAGGTGGGGCTGTGTGGAGAGAGTGGAGCCACAGCCCAGAGGACCTCAGATGCCAGGCTGAGACATTTGGACCTAATTATTCGGACACCTGGGAGCTGAAGGGACGGGGAGAGGAGGGCGAGGCCAGACGGTATCTGAGGGTTGTGCTGTTTAGCCGGAGTGAGAGCCCATTCACATTCCCAATTATTTTAGTTCACTCCCCAGTGATTAGGCTTGGGCTCTGTGCCTAGTGTGGAAAAGAGGCGAACGCAGCTTTAAGGAGCTCACAGACTGAGGATGAGGGAACCTCTGGCAAGTGGTCTTCATGCCTCAAAGGGGGCCCAAGAGAGTGTGGGAGAAGGATTCAAAACCCTGTTCATCTAAACAAGCACTTGCTGATTATGCTGAGCACTGGGCAATGCCCTTCATGTGGCTTATCTTATTTTATCCTCTGAACAACCCCAAGAAGTATGTATTGTTATACATATACCACTATTATTTATATAAATTATATATTATATCATATATGATACAGATAAGAGTGAGGCTCAGAAAGGCTAAGTAATTTACCTGAGGCCACACAGCATGGAAGTGGCCAAACTGGGACTCAAATCCAGGCCACCCTAAGTTTAGAGCCTATATTTATAACCAGTGTGCAGTGTGGTGTTCTTTAGTCTCCCCAACTGATTCACAGTCTAAATAGTACTACTGCCAGAAAAAGCAGCCTCATTTCTCCATAGGAACAGGCTTTGAGAGCCCTAAATAATACTCAGATCACATGTGTGATGAGAACAGACATGGTCTATTTTTTTTTGGGGGGGGGGAGTGGGGGAGGTGCATGGTCCGGGAATTGAACCCGGGTCTCTCGCATGGAAGGTGGGCATTCTAACCACTGAACCACCCGTGCACACTGGTATGGTCTCTTTTTGAAAGCCAGGTTACTGCATATTAGGCTTTCCATTGCAAACAACAGAATGCACTCTGGCTAGTGTAAGCAGAAAACAAATTTATGAAGGGATATTGGAGGCTCCCAGAATCTCTGAGAAGACTAGAGACGTGAGCTCAGGAATAACACCCAGCCACACCCCTGGGCTGCTGCAGTGCACACACCCTGCTGTCCCCTGTGGGCAGCCTCACTGCAGCTCGCGCTACACAGCAGCTTCAGCCACCAGGCAGACTGGGGGTCGGAAGCCAGGTGCCTCTGCCACCCACTCCCAGCAGACGAGTTCTCCCGGCTCACTTCCTCCAGTTAGCCCTTCCAATGGGGGGCATATGCAAGACCCCCACTGACCGGGCCCAGGTGACACACCTAAGCCCCAGCCCCAAGGGACACTGGGAGAATGAGTTCTGACTTTTAGCACAAAGAAGTGGGTCTCACTGCACGGGAAACCCTGCCAAGGCAGGGAGCGTTTAAGAGATGTTGGGCAGCTACAAACATGAGACATGGGCTCTGTGCTTCCCAAGTCTATAATCCGGGGAATGACAGGTCGTTAAGCCATCTGGGGCTGTGTTGCCCAAGGTGTAAAACGAGGATAATCTCCCCTGGCGGTTGGGTTTCAGCAGGATCTAACTGTGACCCTCTCTTGAGGTCCGTGTCCCCAGTAATCGGTGATCCCACTTTCCTGAAGATGAGCGAGATGCCAGGCTCTCCCTGCCAGGCCATTCACATTCACATCTCCTAGCCTGCCCCTTCGCCCAGAGGGTCTTCAGGCTTTAGCTGAGAGATTCCCACTGAGTGGGGAGAGCTGGACTGATTATCCCTGCTCTCTGGGGAGGTGCCAGGGGTGCAGAAACCGGTTCCAAGGCCCCTTGGTGCTTCTGCTCGATCAGTGGGAGTGTGTAAATAGGTGAGACCCTACTCTCTCTCTCTCTCTCACACACGCACGTGCTCATGCCCTCACTGACACACCCTCTCACTCCCACCCCCCCGCCCCACATGCTGCCAGCACTCAGGCTGGCCTGCTGCAGCCTCCTCCAAGGACACTGGCCAAAGAAAGGCTCAGCAAAGCCACCTAATGAAGAAAAATGACTGATTGCAAGCTGGCTCATTGGGAGAACTTCCCTCCCCTCTGTGCCTCCTCCCTGTGAGCTGCCTCTGGGGTGCCCAGTGGGGGTGGCCATGACTCAGTATCCCTCTGGGTGCCCCCCGGGCTGGTGAGGGGACAGCTGGGGCAAGCAGGGCAGACAAGGCTGGTGGCAGGAAGGAAGGTCGCTGCAGTCAATTAGGATTAGAATGAGAGTGCCCGTGGCCACTGTAAAGGGATTAGAGAGTGAGTGGGGGCCTGGAATGACTGTGTCAAGAAGGAAATTGATGATAATGTGAATTAGAGAGGAAAAATGACAGAAGAAAGGACAAGTTTATTCTAGATGGAGGCCTAATGGGTGGCAGGAAGACAGAGTGCTTTGTGAAGTGATGTTTTCATTTTTCACGGTAAATGCAAAACGTTTTTGATGTTGCTGCAGAGCTGTGACCTGGAGACAGACAGCTCTCACACTGGGGGCCGCTGGACGGTGTGGCAGGGAGATTAGGCTCTGAGAGGGGAGTGAGTCAGAGCCAGAGAATGCAAGGCAGCTGGGCCGGGGCTTGGAGTGCCAAACCAAGGCATCCTCCAGGGAGCCTTGACTTCTATTTCCTATTCCTCGGGGCCCATTTGTGGGGCAGTCTGTGTGGTTTCTGCTTCTGTGCCATGCCCAGGCCTGCAGGGATGGCACCCCCACCCCACCTCCTTCTGGCCTGTCTGCAGGCAGCATGCAGGGCTGGCACGACACATGCCCCATGGGTGACTGTCCTGAGCTCTTCCCATCCCACAGAAGAGAGAGCAGAGGCTGGCAGGAGTCTCTGAGTCAGGGCTCTGGCCAGGGAGGTGCCTGAGGAGGCAGGAGGAAAAACTGTCCCTGTGAGTACTTAGACATGGGATTGGTGTCCAAAGGGAGGCATCGCCTGCTCCACCACTCTCATTGCTGCCACGCCATGCTGCCTTTGGAGGGGAGGGGGTGTGTCTGCTCACCTGCTCATCAGGGCTGGGTTTGGAGGGGAGGTGACACATGCTGCAGTGCCCCCCGTGTCCCATCTGTATGATCGTATACGAGTTGTATAACCTTGGGCAAGTACTCAATCTCCTTGTGCCTCAGTTTCCTCATCTGTAAAATGGGGATACCTATAGGATTGTGGTGAAAATTAGAAGAGTTAATGGATTCAAAGGACTTAAAAAAGTGTCCATTTCCAAAGCAATTTCATATCTCCATCTTATGGTGCCCTCGTGACATGCCCCTGTGGTCATGGTGACCTCACTTTACAGTTGAGAAAACTGAGTCTCCGGGCCAGGGGGATAAAGTCACTTGTTCAAAGTCACACAGCCTAGAGGTGGTAGAGCTCCATCTGACAAATTTAAGTCCTTGGCCCCTCGTTTACGCCCTGGGAGAACAGACAATATTGGCTTGAATTTGGGTGAGAATTTTAGAATGAATGAGTCACCTCACCTGGGGAACTAAGAAGCTTACTGGTCTTACCCCACTAGACACACAGCCTAGTAAGGCTGATAGGGCCACAGCTGCCTGATGAGATAAACACGCTCCCTCCCCCCCACCATGTCAGGGACGTGGGACTGTGCTAGGGTGAAAGAGCCCGAGCGAGGGCAGACGACCTGAATTCCACGTCAGGCTCTGGCACTGAGGGACTCTGCAGCTTTGGGCAAGTGGCTTCAGTTAGTTACACCTCAATTTCCCCACCCGTAAATGGAGGAGTTGGCTTATAGCTCTAACCTCTGTGGTTCTGAGAATCTGTGGGCTCCCCTGGACTTCCCAGATGCCTCATCTCTGGGAAGGGGTAAAGGCTCAGAGCAGATCTCCTGGAGGCCTCTCCAAAGGGTGCAGAGAAAGCAGTGAGAGGAACCCAGCACCCGGCACACGGGCTCTCAGGTGGTTTGTCCAGGCAGGTATCACCCCTTCTTTCACATATACACATATCCCAATCTCTCCATGTCCAAATCCAACCCAGAGGTCACTTCCTCCAGGAAGCCTGCCCTGCCAGAACAAAACTGCCTTTCCCAGAGCTGTTTCCTCAGAGCTCCCATTCCTTTCTACCTTCTACCAGAACTTTGTGGGTTGTACTCCGAACTCACTTGGGGTCTGTGTTAGGCTGATGTTTGCCTCGTTACTGCCCCAGCGCTGCACTCAGTAGGATCAGGAAATAAGCAGTGAATGAATTAACTAGAGAATGAATGAATGAATAGGAGGCTTTGCAATGGTTTGTTCACTTAGTATTTGCTGAACGAATGAAGAAAAACGTACATCCGCGCTGTTCATTTGCTCAACACAGCCTGCTGTGTGGGGGCCACCAGCCGGGCTCCAGGCAGGTTGCTGGGATGGAAACCAAGAAAGGCAGAACCTGCCTTTGCAGGCTTCTCCTTCCAGGGGTGGGGGTTCACAGAAAGAGGTGATCTTGTATGTGATGCAGCTTGCTCAGGAGTGTGAGCATGGAGCAGGGGAGCGTCCCAGAGGAAGAGACGGTGGTGCTGGGACTTGAAAGAGGCATTGAAGTTCGGTAGCAAAGGGGATGAGGGTGCCCATGGCAGAGGTGATCCAAGCAGAAAGCAAGCACAGCATCGTGGGAAGAGGCCCAGAAGCGTGGGAATATGGTAAACAGGTTGAACTGTCCCTACCCCACAGGGTCGTTTGGAGGTTTGGGATGATACATGTAAGGGACATAGCACAGAGTTGGACCTGGGGAGATGCCCAGCCGGGGGCAATTGCTGTTTGCATCCTGGTATATTTGAAATAGCTGCAAAGAGTTTAGTTGGGGAGTGTGGTATCTGACTTTGAGGGGTTGGCTGGGGGTGGGGGTCGTGGGAGGTAAATCCAGGGAAGTAGGCAGGGAATGGATCACGAGCCATCCTCAGGCCAAACCAAGGATGAGCACTGTCCATCCCCTTGTCAGCAAACTTTTTCCATAGAGGGCCAGATGGTAAGTCTTTTCGGCCTCTCAAGCCAGATGGTGTCTGTTGCAGCTCCGCCCTTGCAGCAAGAAAGCAGCCCATGCATAAACGAATGGATGAGGCCGTGTTCCAGTAAAACTTTTTTTACAAAAACAAATGGTGGGTGACATTTGACCCAAGGGCCCTTGTTTGCAGACCCCAGCTCTAGGTGATGAAACCTTGCGATCTTGGGAGCAAGTGGCCCTGGTCAGAATTGTAGTTTGGGTACCAACCAGGACAGAGACCTTAGTGAGAGGGGACCAGGGCATGGACTGGGTGTTGGGGGGGGGCAGGCAGGGAAGAAGGTGGGGGGTTCTGGTGGAAATGGGGCCCTGGGTGAGGTGTGAGGGCATCACATCGCCCTCTGACCTCGGCGCATTCTTCTCTCTCCTCCAGGCTCTCCCTACTATTACAGCGCTGCTGCCCGGGGAGCCGCCCCTCCTGCGGCCGCCACTGCCTATGACCGTCACTGACCCTTGGAACCAGGCGGGTGCCAAGCTCTGATGACACATATCATTGAGGGTGATAACCTCCCAGCCCCCACCGAAGACAGCCAGAGGGGCCCAACGACTGTCCCCCAGCATTTCCCCTACTTGCCTGAAACTCCTTCACTTTCCTTTTCCTGCCAGGGACTCTGGCTCTATGGTGGGGCTGTTGGCTTTGGGACGTTTGTCCATTTCTAAGAGTCAGTCGATGAGATGCTCCCAGTGGCGACTGGGTCTCTGCAAACCAACACACACTGTTCTGCCAGCAGCTGCAAGCCCGCCCAGCCTGTCAGTTCCCCAGTCTCATCGCCCACCTGTCTTGCCTGCCCCCGACTCGGGATGGAGAGATTGCTTTTGTGGCTTCAACAGCACCCCTGTAAATACCTTTTTGCTTTTCTGTGGGCCTGAGGGTCCAGCGGAGCAGACTGCCCATCCCATCATGCATCCCGCGCTCATGCTGCATCACGGGGTGTCTTGGACCTGTGTGCAGAGCATCCCCTCTGTCCTGGGTGCCCCCCATCATGTGGGCTCAGAGCTGTCTTTGAGACTGAGGATGCTCACCTCGGGCCCCCCCTCCTGCTCATCTCTGCTTCTTTAATGTCCTGCCTGGGAGTCACACTGGGCTAGCTGTGCTCCCAGCCCCCTCTGGGGCCCTTCCCAGGAGGGACGCATACTGGGGAGATGCCCTGGCTTCTTGCCTCCCTTTCCCGGGGCCCACCGCAGTGTGAACACCTTTTCCAGATCAAAGGACAAAGAGAACTTTCTGGGAGATTCCTCAGCTACGGTTCTAAAGTAGACACGCCATCCAAGGCGTCTGCGCATCGTGGCCTGGGCGTTAGGGCAGGATGGGACCTGGACGATCAGCCGGTTGCAGGCACAGAAGACCCTGCCGCCTGCCTGACCCCCTCAGCCCCTGGAACCACTGAACTGAATTGGGAAGTGTTTTCTGAGGGTGTCCAGGCTCAAATCATTTTGGACACCCATGGTGGACACTTCAGCCATGTTCTGGGACCCCCAGCAAGTGGATTCTGGGCAAGCCTGTCCCAGCCATGTAGACAGTGACCGACGAAAAGGACTTTCCCCTGCCCGAAGGACCACAAACATCCTCCAGCAGTCAGCCAGGACTTCCTGAGCGTCCCCTCGGGGCCCCTCCCTGGTTCACGGAGCGTAACATGCAGCTGGGGCAGAGGTGGGGGTTGGGACCAGAGGTGGGGGATGGGGCTGGAGGTGGGGCCGGAGGTGAGGGATGG
>PVIY010033797.1:0-27713 GCA_004026745.1 Myrmecophaga tridactyla | reverse complement strand
CCCCCGTGCCCAGCACACCCGCATCCTGCCCATGCACCTGCCCCACACACCTGCATCCCGTCCTCCCATTCCCTGCACCCCGCCCCACCATACGCAAGCCCCACACACCTGCACAGCCCCCGCAATCTGCCTCCCACCATTCCCTGCCTCTGTGTCCTCTACACCACACCCTGCCCCTATGCTCCAAGACCTGCCCTAGCCATACTCCACATTCACAGTCCCTGTGACAGCCCCATGCTCCACACTCCACCCTCCCAGCACTAGCATCATGCTCCCACACTTCACCTAACCCTACGTCATGCCCTGTCACCGTGCTGCTGAACCCTGCTGCCTAACCCACATCTTTCCCACAAATACAAAACCTCAGTCAACTGAGGGAAATCAACTTCCAAAGTAACCTTATCAAGGTAATGAAATGCCTCAAAGTCAACAGAAAATCACAAAGCATGTGAATATGCAGACAGATATAGCCCAGCTCAACGACTACAGTAAAACACTGGAGGACACACAGACCTTGGAACAACTAATCAGAGATGTTCATGCAACTCTACTAAATAAATTGAGAAGGTTGGTTAATGACATAAAAGAAATCAAGAAGACACTAGATGAGTATAAAGAAGAATTTGAAAGAATAAATAGAACAATTGAGCAGATATCACAGAGATGTGTAGACTAAATTAAAAATATACCAGACACACAACAGCAGATTTAAAGAGCCAGAAGAAAGAATACATAAACTAGAGGACAGGACAATTGAATTCAAATGCATAAAAGAACAAATGGCAAAAGAGATGGAAAAATTTGAATTGGATCTTAGGAAAATGATGGACAATACGAAGCACAAAAACATAAGAATCAATGGTGTCCCAGAAGGAGAAGAGAAGAGTAAAGGGCAAGGAGCATTATTTGAGGAGATAATGGGGGAAATATCCCAACCCATATAAAAGACATAAGTATGCAAATCAAAGAATCCCAACAAACCCCAACTTGAATACATCCAAATACGCCTACTCCAAAACACATTATTCTGTCAAATGTTGAAGAGAAACAGAAAAAACTGAAAGTAGAAAGAGAAAAGTGATCTACTACATACAAGGGAAATCACATAAGACTGAATTTGGACTACTTAACAAGCGCGATGGAGGTGAGAAGGCAGTGGTATGATATATTTAAGATCCTGGAAGAGAAAGACTTCCAGCCAAGGATTCTGTACCCAGCTAAATTGTCCTTTGAAAGTGAGGGAGAGATTAAAATTTTCACAGACAGACAAAGGCTGAGAGAATCTGGCAACAGAAGACTGGCCCTACAAGAAATACTAACGGGAGTTCTGTTAGCTGAAAAAAAAAAAAAAGGCAAGAAAGGAAGGTCTGGAAGAGAGCACAAAACTGAAGAGTACCAGTAAGGGTAACTTAAAGGATAAAAAATAGAAAGAGGGAAAAGAATATATAGATCTGACAAATAAAATCCAAAGGATAAGATAGTAGATTCAAAAAATGCCTTTGCAGTAATAACTTTGAATGTTAACAGACTAAACTCACCAACTAAAAGATATAGATTGTCAGAATGGATAAAATTGTCAGAATGGATATGATCCATCTATATGCTGCTTACAAGAGACTCATCTTAGACCCAAGACACAAATATATTGAAAGTGAAAGGATGGAAACAAAAGATGTTCCATGTAAACTATAACCAAAAGAAAGCAGAAGTAGCTATACTAATATCAGACAAAATAGACTTTAAATGTAAAGAAGTCATAAGAGTCAAAGAAGGACACTACATATTAATAAAAGGGACAATTTACCAAGAAGAAATAAGAATCATAAATATTATGTCCTGAATCAAGGAGCTCCAAAGTACATGGGACAGACACTGGCAAAACTGAAGGGAGCAATAAAATTTCAACAATAATAGTGGGAGACTTCAATATACCACTCTCCTCTATAGATAGACTATCCAGATGGAGGATAAACAAGGAAATAGAGAATTTAAACAATTTAATAAATGAATTAGACCTAACAGACATATATAGGTCACTGTACCCCAAAACATCAGGATATACATTCTTCTCTAGAGCTCAAAGAGTGTTCTCCAGGATAAATAATATGCTGCAGCACAAAACAGGTCTTTATAAATTTAAAAACATTGAAATTATTCAAAGCACTTTCTCTGATCACAATGGAATAAAGCTGGAAATCAATAATCACCAAAGAATCAGAACTTTCACAAATATATGGAGATTAAATAATGCACTCTTAAACAACCAGTGGATCAAAGAAGAAATTGTTAGAGTGAAAATTGAGCACTTAACTGCTCACCTGGTGGAACTAGGGAAGAACAGCAAACTTATCCCAACGCAAATAGAAGAGAAATACCAAAAATTAAAGTAGAATTAAATGCATTTGAGGACAAAAGAACAATAGGAAGAATCAATAAAACCAAGAGTTGTTTTCTTTTGAGAAAATCAATGAAACTGATGGGCCCCGAACTAAGCTGACAAGGTTAAAAAACAAAGCAGATGCAAATAAACAAAGTCAGAAATGCGAGGGGGTTCATTACCATGGACCCTGAAGAAATTATTTAAAACTCATAAGAGGATACTATGAACAACTATATGCCAACAAACTAGACAATTTAGATGAAATGGACAAATTTCTAGAAACACACAAAGAAGCTACACTGACTCAAGATGAAATAGAAGAGCTCAACAAACCAATCAAAAGTAAAGAGATTCAATCAGTCATCAAAAATCTCCCTACAAAGAAAAGCTCAGGGTCAGATGGCTTCACAGAAGAATTTTATCAAATATTCCAAAAAGAACTAACACCAATCCTGCTCAAATGTTTTCCAAAAAAAATGATGGAAAAGGATGCTACCTAACTCACTTTATGAAGCTAGCATCACTCTAATACCTAAACTGGGTAAAGATGCTATAAGAAAGGAAAACTACAGGCCAATCTCCCTAATGAACATACATGCAAAAATTCTCAACAAAATACTAGCAAATAGAATCCAACAACATATTAAAAGAATTATATACCACGACCAAGTGGAGTTTATGCCGGGAATGCAAGGATGGTTCAACACAAGAAACTCAATCAATGTAACACAGCACTTTACCAAATTAAAAGGGAAAAATCCCATGATCATCTAGATTGATGCTGAAAAAGCAGTCGACAAAATTTAACACCCTTTACTGATTAAAAACACTTCAATAAGTAGGAATCAAAGGCAACTTCTTCAATATGACAAAGGGCATATATGAAAAACCCACAGCCAGCATTGTACTCACTGATGAGAGACTTAAATCCTTCCCCCTAAGATCAAGGACAAGACAAGGATGCCCTCTGTCACCACTATTATTCAACATTGTACTGGATGTTCTAACTAGAACAATCAAGCAGGAAAAAGAAATAAAAGACATTCAAATCAGAAAGGAAGAAGTAAAACTTTCATTATTTGCAGATGACATATTATACTTGGAAAATCCTGAGAAATCTACAACAAAGCATCTTGAATTAATAAACAAATTCTGCAAAGTGGCAGGATATAAGATTAATCTGCAAAAATCAGTAATATTTCTATGCACAAGCAATGACCTAACAGAGAAACAATTAAGGAAAAAATTCCATTCAAAATAGCAACTAAAATAGCCATGGTGGCTCAGCAGGCAGAGTTCTCACCTGCCATGCCAGAGATCTGGGTTCGATTTGCCGTGCCTGCCCATGCAAAAAAAAACAAAAACAAAAACAACTAAAAGAATCAAGTATCTAGGAATAAACTTAAGCAGAAATGTAAAGGACCACTACACAGAAAACTACATAACATTGCTAAAAGAAATCAAAGACGATCTAAATGGGTAGAAAGACATTCCCTGTTCATGGATAGGAAGGTTAAATGTAGTTAGGATGTCAATTCTACTCAAACTGATATACAAATTTCATGCAATACCAATCAAAACTCCAACAATCCGCTTTGAAGACTTGGAAAAGCTAGTTATCAAATTCATTTGGAAGAGAACGAGAACTTGAATAGCTAAAAATATCCAAAATAAGAAGAACGAAGTGAGAAAATTAACACTTCCTAACTTTAAAGCTTATTTAAGTGGTCAAAACAGCATGGCACTGGCACAAAGATAGAAGTATTGACCAATGGAATCAAATTGAGAGTGCAGATATAGACCACGAAACATATTTTCAACTGATCTTTCACAAGACCCCCAAATCCACCAAAGTGGAACAGAACAGTCTTTTATTAAATGGTTATCGGAGAACTGTATATCAATAGCCAAAAGAATCAAAGAGGATCCTTATCCTACACCCTATAAAATGAACTCAAAGTGGATCAAAGATCTAAATATAAGAGCAGAACCATAAAACTCCTTGAAGAAAATATAAGGAAACATCTTTAAGACCTATTAGGAGTAAATCCAAAAATTTATACACAAAGCATAAATGGGAACTCCTCAATAAACCTTTTTTGTGTGTGCCTCAAAAAACTTTGTCAAAAAAGTAAAGAGGCTGCCAACTCAATGGGAGAAAATATTTGGAAATCGTGTACAGATAAAAATTTGATATCCTGTATACATAAAGAAATCATACAACTCAACAATAAAAGAACAAACAACCTAATTATAAAATGAGCTAAAGATATGAATAGACATTTTTCTGAAGAGCAAATACAGATGGCTACAAAGTACATGAAGAGATTTCCATTTTCATTAGCTATAAAGGAAATACAGAATGAAGACTACAATGAGATACCACCTCACATCTATAAGAATGACTATTAAACAACAGGAAACTACAAATATTAGAAAGCATGTGGAGAAATTGGGACACTTATGCACTGCTGGTGGGAATGTATAATGGTATAGCCAATATGGAAGACAGTTTGGCAGTTCCTTAGTGAACTAAATATTGAGTTGCCCAGCAATACCACTACTCAGTATATTCCCAGAAGAGCTGAAAGTACACACAGACAGACATTTGCACACTGATGGTCATAGCAGCATTATTTACAATTGCTAAAAGATGGAAACAATCCAAGTGCCCATCAACAGACATGTAGATAAACCAAATGTGGTATATACATATGATGGAACATTATGCAACAGTAAAATAAGATGATATCCTGAAGCATATGACATCATGGATGAACCATGAGGACATAATGTTGAGTGAAATAAACCAGACCCAAAAGGATAGACACTGCAGGATTTCGCTTTTATAACCCTGGTAAAGGTAAACTCAGAGGATTATGATACAGAATATATGGGGACCTAGAGAAATACAGAAGCTAGAGATGGATGAATGGATAGCTAATGAAGTAGAACTTCAATGTAAGGGAATGGATAGACGTGAAGACAGTTCATTAGTGGATCTATAAGTAATATTGCCATAACTGAAGGTGGCCATGATTGAAAGGATTGTATAGAGCCATGTATGCCACTGATTAACACTAAAAATATAAGTAAGTTCTTGTATGATATACTTCAAAGGTATGAATTTTGTACAAAGAGTAATAGAAAACTACTATTGCAAGCTATGGTCTATGTTTAACAGGAAGACATCAAAGTACCACAGCAGTTCCAACAGTAAATAATTGGGGCAAGATAAGAGTTAAGAGAAGATTTGGATTTTCTATTTGTGAGGGTGTGTTTATTGGTTATTTTTCTCTTGGAAGCAATGAAAATTGTCTAAAATTGAGAGTGTTCCTTGTACAACCAAGTGGGAATAATGTGGGACATGGACTGTTGACTTTGGACATTGTGCACGATGCCTAGTGGATGGAGGTGGCTGAAGGACACACTGACTGAGACGTAGAATGGATAACTGTTGTGCATGCATGTAATATTGTGTATTACATTGTGCTGCTATAGACAGGAGCAAAGTCGTGAGGCGTGCAACAATGTGAATGAACCTGGGGGACATTATGTGATGCAAAGTAAGCCAGAAACAAAAGAACAAATATTGCATTGTCACATTTAGAAAATAGGTATATGAAAATTGGGGCCTAGATTGTAAACTCTTATAGCAGCAACATTTAGTCTGGGGTTGAAATTTTTATTTCTAGATTTTGAGAGGCTTTTCTATATATGTATAACCTGGCATTTCCCTGGAACTTTGGGTACCTGTGTGACACCTAAGACTCAGAGTTGGAGCTCTACAGCTCTGAAAGTCAGCATTGCCATATACAACTGTTAAAGAAACTGAAAAAGAGACCAGGCTTCAATTAGAGATAAGAACGAAGCAGATTGAGTCGGGATCAAGGTAAATCAGAATACAGGGGTAAGGAAGAGATTGCCTGTGTTTTAGAACTTCACCTACTCTATGAGAACAAAGACAAAGAAGTTTATTTTCCAAAACCTAAATTTTCTGCAGCACATAATCTAACTCAACCCATCTGGATAGAAAATTTAAGCAGCCCAAACATATGGATCCCAGAATGCAAATGAGGACTTGTAATTCTATACAGCTTAATATAATGCCCAGATACGTCCCAGAATATACGGAGCACATAATTTAAAAGTATTGACAAAGCCCCTTAAGGGATGGGAGAAACTAAATGAAACTATTAAACTACTAAACCACTGGGGAAATCCCTGATACTGTCTCAAACATTAGGGGCCTCCAGGTCAATAGGCCAAGCCATTGATCTTGAGGCTTGCTCTTCTGAAGCTTATTTATGAAGTAGAGAAGCTAATCCTACCTACAATTATGCCTAAAAGTTACTTCCAGAGGACCTCTTTTGTTGCTCAGATGTTGCCTCTCTCTCTCTCTAAGCCCAACTCTGCAAGTAAAATCCCTACCCTCCCCACTACATGGGACTTGACATTGAGGAATGAAAGTCACCCTGGCATTCTGGGAGATGACTCCCAGGGATAAGTCTGGCCCTGGCACCATGGGATCAACAATGCCATCCAGACAAAAAGGGGGAAAATAATTGTAACGAAGTAGGGTATCAGTGGCTGAGAGAGTTCACATAGAGTCGAGAGGTTATTCTGGAGACAACTCTTATGCAAGCTTCATCTAGATATTGCTACTTACCATGGTTAGCCAAGCTCCAACCAACACCATTCCTGCCAACCATAAAAGAACACCTAGGGCTCTATCTGAGATTCTGCAAAGGTTCCATTACTGTCCAGAAACCTATAACCTCCAGTTGGGTCCCTAGGCCAGACAGGTCCTGAAACCCAGAGGGACCAGCCTCTCCAGAACATCAACATATTATCAACAGTCTTTTTCAACATAAAAATAATAGAATGGGCATAGCCCAAATACCTCTAAAGACTGGGAGAAAGATCAAGAGAGAAGGTGGAATTATAACAAAAAAGATAGGTTTTAACAAATGAGTGTGACTCCTATTTAACATGCGAGTATAACTGCTGAATCATTATATTGATATTTCTTTTAGTCTCCAGTGTCTTGGAAGAGCCAGAAGGAAAAACCTAAAGTTGTGGAACTGTAACCAATACCAAACTCTGAAATCTGTTCTACAACTAATAGTTGTGGTGCACTTTGAAATCTATTGCTTTTTTTGTGTGTGTATATGTTATTTTTCACACACACACACACACACACACACAAAAGCAAGAAAGAAAGACACTGTACAGGCAAAACAAAACCTAACTGCAGGTCAGCAGTGAAGCACATTTGCAACTTTGCCTCAGAGCAAGGGGGGGACAAAAGCTGGCAGCCACTTGGTGGGAAAAGCAGGAAGGGATGGGGCACCCTTTGGGAAGAAGCCAAAGGTCTGATACCAAGTTCAACAGCTTTGCCAAAGATAGGCTCTGCAGCAGCTTGTCTGGGAACCAACCTGCAGAGAAGAAGAAGGTATCATATGATAAGCTTCTGGAAGTGTCTCCAAGGAGCAACTTCGCCCATCCTCATTGTCATGGTCAGGTATATGCATCAACTTGGCCAGGTGGTGGTGCCTGGTTGTCTGGTCCAGCAAGCGCTGGCCTGTCTGTTGCTGTGAGGACATTTCATGGACTTAAATCATGACCAGGTTGGCTGCATCCACAAGGGAGTATCTTCTGCAATGAGTGATGCTTAATCTAATCATTGGAAGGCTTTTAAGGAGGATTCAGAAGAGACAGTCATTCTTCCTGCTTCAGTCAGGACTCTCCTGAGAGTTCGTTGAGGACCTTCATTGGAGCTGCCAGCTCATGGCCTGCCCTACAGCTCTTGGACTCTACATCCCCATGGTTAAGTGAGACACTTTTATAAATTTTATATTTACAGATATCTCCTGCTGGTTCTGTTTCTCTAGAGAACCCTAGTTAATACATTCATCTTCTGTTCTACCTTCCAACCAGGGATGTATTATGACTTTCATGGGCCCAAGCCATATTTGCCTTTGAGGATCCTTTCCTCCATATATATATATAATATTTAACATTTAACATTCTAACAAAATTTAGAATTGTCATAGCCCAAATAACCCCAAAGAAAGGTATGGAAAGATCAAAGGTATAATTCTGTGGAATTATACACAGAAGGCAGGACTTAACAAATGAATATGAATGCTGAATCGTTAAATTGATATTTCTTTTAGTCTCCAGTATTTTATAGAAGCTAGAAGTAAAAACCTAGAATTGTGAAATTGTAACCCATGTCAAAGTCTGAAATATGTTCTACAACTAATTGTGGTGCTGTGTTTGAAAATTTATAGCTTTTTTGTATATATGTTATTGTTCACAAAAAAGGGAGAAAAAGTCGATTGTGATGATAAAAAAATATTTAAGCCCTCTAGGCTCCTATATTCTGGAGCAGAAAAATATGAGAGGCTCGTTTGGTAGCCGATGACAAACTCTGGGATCTGTCCTGTAACCACTTGTTGAAGAGTGCTTTGAAAACTATTGCTTTTTTATTTCTTTGCTTTGAATATATGTCATACTCTACAATAAAAAAGTTAATATATATATAATATTTAACAACTGTATTGGAATAAAGATAAGTAAGATCTAGCCTACATTATATTCATTTTTTCTTCTGACTTCAAATGAAACTAAAACATTTTCTGGGTCCCTAAAACTATCATGGGTCTCAGACCCTGGCCTACTGTGCCTAAAGGATAAGTCGGCCTTGCCTCCTGGTTAGCAATGCTTAACCTAAATACTTGATAGAGGCTCTCAGTTACCAGTTTTGGGTCTGAATTGTTATAAATATGGGAAATCATTAGCCATATTGGGAAGTAGCTACAATATTGCGGACATAGCTCTGCCATTTACAATGTAAGTGACATTAGGCAAGTCATTTAAACTCTCTGAGGCTGAATTTCCTCATCCAGGAAACAGGGATAATAATACTTACCTGAGGATTGTTGCAAAGGTTAAATGAGTCAGCACACGTAAAAAGCTTAGAGCAGAACCTGTCAAAAGTAAGAAAGAAATGGGAGCTGTTACTAACGCTTTGCTCTGTACTGTCCCCACAACTGCCTGACGTTATAGTTCTGGATATTGATTGACAAAATTACTAGTTAACATGTAAGCACTCTTAAAGAGCCAAACATTCTCAGGTCATGAACCCAATAGCTTTATCATGATTTTCCAAAGATAACTGTACAAAATCCAAGAAAGAGTTGAGTGTCTCTGCAAGCCTGGCCTGGCTAGCTTTTAATTAAATTCTATGTATCTTCTATCGGGAAACTTCCTGATTCCCCCATCAGGCTATTTAAAGAAATTCAAAGTGAAGAAGTGCTTAGAAACTTATCCATGGATTGTGGTTTACGTTTTAAAAGAGATGTGACCTTTAAATAAATAAATATGCCTCGCATTCATCGGTTAAGTGCCTAGTAGCTTTCATAGCACATGAACATGATCAAATGTGATAACATACACTCAGAGCTGCTAAAAAAAAACAAGAATATTTTAGAAATTTTTGTGCCACTGGAATACTTACCAATAATAACTTCTGCTGTGATCTGCAGAACTGTAGAACTAGGAGAAATCTCTTGGGTCACTGATATGTCCCCTCATTTATGGAAGAGACTGAGGTCCAGAGAATTCAGTAGTTCCTTGAAGTCATTTTGGCTGTCTCACATTCATTTTCTCTGTCTGTCCCAGCTTTGCCATTATTTTGTTTATACTGAGTTCCTTGGATAAGATCCATATCTATAATACTAGAATTGTTGCAGCTAATGTCAGGTATAGACTTATGTGCAGATTTTAAATTTCTTTTGGTTAAAAAAAAAGCAAATACTCAGTGTTCGAAAGTACTCATTGAATGAATGAATGAAAGTCCTTTAATCTTTCATTTCACCCCATGCTTTAATCTCATTGTTGAATTCCTCACCTATTGCCATGTTCTTAGCCCAAATATGCTCCATATGGTTCATAACTTCACATAGCTCATATGTTGTGAAGACATGAAGTATTTCTGTTTCCCAACGTTTAAAAGATTATATAAAAATGTGTGCTGTCTGATTTCAAATGAGCAGATGAGGATGTATTCAAATACACACAATTTGGTGATTTCTGAGGACAAAAATAAGGGAGGCCACATGCTAGCTAAGCTGAGGCTGTATTCTTTACTCTTGAAACCACAGACACACACACACCTTATTTTCATCAAATCTGGAGGGAATGGCACAATTTTAAACCTCATACGTCAACCAAGAATGAAAGCATATCTTTATTTTTTAGTTTTTTGCATTTCATTATTTATATAGATGTTTAAGTTCTCACACTACGTTTTTTGTTTTTGTTTTGTTTTGTTTACATGTGCAGGCTCTGGGAATCGAACCCAGGTCTCCGGCCTAGCAGGCAAGAATTCTGCCACTGAGCCACCAGTGCATCACCCTCTTACACTACATTTTTATAAACTGGTGAGCACTGACAAATTAATTCTCCCATAGAACCATAACCACACATTCCCAGGCAGTATAAATATATGGCTAAATTAACATTAATACACATCACTATTTAGCAAATACATAACAAAACAAATTATCAAGTACCCAAATATTAAGCAACACAGCTCAAAAGGCATATAAAATATTATATGTCTGCTGAATCATTAGCAGAAACCTACTTCTTTTTTTGCAAGAGAGGTTGGGAAGAGAAGGGGAAAAAATCACACATTGAACAAAAATAATAGGTGGTAAAAACTTCCAACAGATAAGGACAATAAATTACAAAAATTTCAGAAATTTTTTTAAGAATTATTCTAGCTACCCTATCAAAACATCTCTATCCTTAAAAAAATGTTTTTTGAATTAGAGAGCATATGTACATGTCTATGCAAGATAAAAGCAACATTTTACTAAAAATATTTAATAGAAAAATAAATAATAGGGGGAACAAATGTTAAAATAAATTTCATAGATTTAAATCCTAGTGATCAATGAAAGGGAGGGGTAAGGGATATGGTATGTATGAATTTTTTTCTGTTTTCTTTTTATTTCTTTTTCTGAATTGATACAAATATTCTAAGAAAGTATCATGATGATGAATATACACTATGTGATGATATTGTGAGCTATTGATTATATAACAAGAACGGAATGATCACATGGTAAGAATGTTTGTCTTAGTATGTGGTTACGTTTCATATATAAATTTTAAAAATATTTAATAGCCCCCTCCCGTTCATTTGTCAGGTCCTTCCAGTTAAGTTGCACCCCAGCATGCAAACATTAAATTAACTAAGGCTTTTCTGTCCAGAAAAAAAAAAGTACACGTGTGCTTCTGTGTACAATGTAGATTTTCAAAATGGAGGTTTTCTCTAATGTCACAAAATGAGAGTTATAGATAAAGTAATCACTGTAAGACATGGTAAAAATCCAACAAAATTTCAATACTGTGCAAACCTGCTGTATACTGGTACGAATGTGGGAGATGTAAACATAAACCAAACAGGCAAATAACCGTATAGGTCCAACTTCCAATGTTTTAAATAATTGAAGGTATAAACCACATAAGGTCTAGAGTGTTCCTAGTTCCAAGAATAGTAAGTTCTGTATGATATTAAAAAAATACAAGTACTGTGCTGGTATTTTGGCACCTAATCTCTCTAAATTTCTTATAGATGATAAGATTCTAGCATGGGGAGAGATTTAAAGATGACTTGTAACTCAACACCGCATGATTTCAGGAAAGGTCAATTGTTACAAATGATATGCCCATTTAAAATGCCGACCAGCAAGACTCTTTTGATAAGTGTCCAAACAGGCTGATTGTAACCCTAACACAGAGGTTGCAATTCGGTCAAACTTGTAGCATGGTAAAACTGCTTTTCAATACTCCTATGGAAGCTTCGGTAGACTTATTCACCAATATGTTGGCTAATATGTATGACAAATTCGATTCTTTCTCTTCCAAGTTCCACTTCTAAGCCAATAGCATCAGGCTCTCCGGTTTTATTGAATGTAACAGTGGTTTCTGAGATCCCTGGTGTCTCTGAAGTGCAGCTGCATTTTAGGATGACACTTCTCCAAATGCAAAAGTTGCTTGTCGTTAAAAGCTCCACGCTGCTTTGTCTTATGAACTGTACTGCATCTTCATATTTCATTCCACCTTCAATCAAACACTCGCGCTCTCCCAAGACCTGCAGTATAGTGAACAGCTGTACTCACCAGGTGCTCCACAAAAGACTTAATCAACGGTTGGATGGTGGTGCGCCATCACCAAAAGGCCAACCAAGGACGCGGAGGTCTTCTTTCTCCACAAGAGCAGTGTCCTGTGTTGCTTCACATACTTTTACTACTATGGTAACTTCATACTTCTTGAGTTTCTCTGTAAATTTGCTAAAAGCTGCATTGGTTGGATTGCGTGTAATAAGAAATCTCATGTTCTTGTACGTAATTTCCACAGGAATTGGGTGGCTCATCTAAGCCATGTTAGTTAAAAAAAAAAAAAAAACACTCAATATGAAAGACTTAAAAAAAATTGAATACAGAAATTATGCAAAGAAACTGGAGACTACCTCAATATACTCTGCTTGAAATTCTCATTGCTTTGAGTATGAAGTCAGGACTAGTGGGAAATGAAATGAGCCTCCTAAGAAGCAACGACTCTTCAATCCAGTAGTACCGGGACATAGAAACAAGCCCTCTGAGGTTTGCTCCATCCAGGTCAGAGCTCTCAGTCAAGTGCCCTGCGATTTCAGTTTCAGTTCGACACTGCGGTCTCCAGGTTAACTCCTCACATGGAGCAGCGATGAGTCAGGGAAGTTCACTTGTCTGCATAGAGATAGCGCTATGCCTGGCATAGTTTCCGCTGCCCTTCAGAAACTCCATAAATGTGCGGCCAAGCCCCCCGCAGAAGGGAGTATGTTTACTCATTTAAGACTGTGACCTGATCTCACAGCGGGTCTGGAGGCGGTGGTGGCGGTGGTGGGGGCGGCGGCTGCAGGGCAGTGGGCTGCGGGGCAGAGGGCTCTGCCACCGGTAAGCAGCTCCGAGGAGAGCGCTTTGCAGAGCCAGCGGCAGCCGAGCCAAGACGCGGGCTAGGCACCGGGAATGGAACCCGCGGTCTGCCTGCTAAGCCACTGTGGCCCGCCCCGGCATAGCTTATCTTTACTACAGCCTAAGAACTCTCTCTCCAAAAAGCAAGCAACAAAAAACTCTTGAAATCACTCATCTCCAGCCCCCCCACCCTACCCCGCCTTCAATCCCAACAGCATTATTAGCTCATTTTATAATGATAGTGCTATAGAGGCGTACTATGGAATTTACCATAACTCAAGTTCTATCTGTTAAGTCCAGGGAGCCATGGAACTTTCCTAATGCTCAAATGGATGCCTACATCTTTCTTTGGGCCAAAAATAAACGAATTGCATCTGAAATAGCTGCTTTGTTAAAAAATGGAGACATTTATAAACAGAATGGTTTTCTTATAGCAAAAGAACTAAATCCATTCCTACCTAACTTAGGCTCGCAGATGATGTTAGGTTCTGTGAGCCCAAATGCAATTCCTGAGCATAAGCCATGTCAGCATTAAGTGCTTAATACAAACCAAAATATTGGCTCTTTTTAACTGGACTATTAAATCCATTAACATTTAATGAAACAATTTTAACTTTATCCACGAAAACGTTCTCAATGTCTTTCCATCAACTCCCTAAAGGCAAAATAGCATAAATTTAAAAGAAAAATAACTATGAAGCTTCACTAAGTGAAAATGATTTCTATAGGAGAGGTTAAGTCCTGAATTTCTGTCTAAATACAGTCCACATTTGATGTTTACTAGGGAGATAAACCCAAACTGGCAATTACCCTTTGCTAACCCTACCAAATGATCTCAGCATGAAAACACTGGCATTTTCTAACTACCGTGTAATGTATATGGAATTAACTATCTTAATTTTCGCAGTTTTAGTAATCCATTTCAAAATTATGCTGTAAAACATTATCTTTAAAAATATCACGTTAATTATTTTCCTTTTACAGAAGTCTCAAAGTAAAATTATATTCACTTTGCTTGAATGATTAAGATATGGAAACCAAAATCCTTTACAGAGATCCAACTGTCACGTTTGTCACAGAGAGATATGTAAGGAACAAAAATAAATCAAATTGTTCATTCAGTTGTGCTTTATTCCCTGTAACCTTCAAACACATATATAAATAAACACTAGTTTAAGCTTATCTTTGTTTTGAACCTGAAGTCTGAGCCTTTTTATAAATATATTTTCCCAAGGCCCATTTCGAAACTTTCAAAGTAGGGATGAGTAAAACTGACCCTCTTATTGGGCTTTTAAAAATTAAATTAACATATTCCTAGTTATTCTTATATATGGTGTCACTCTCTGGACAATTCTATAGATTTAAACAAATTTTATATCCTACCTTCCCAAATTTGATCCCTTTAAAAACAAGTCCCCTAAAAAACCAACATCCAGGAAATTTAGTCCTGTTGTTGGCAAACTTATTTAATGGTCTAAAGATTTTAAAACAAGTCGTTGCTTTAAACACCTGCCTTGAAAGAACTCACATGGCAGTTTCAGGGATTTGAATACCTCTGAGAAGCCTGAACATCTAAAGGAGTTAGTGGAACTGATGCGGTTAGAGGCGCTGAACATTTGACATGGCAGTTGTAGAAGTTGTAAATGTACCACAGTAGGAAGCAGCTTTCCATAGACTTCAAAGCAAACGACAGTTAATTAGCTCGCTTCCAGGAGGAATGCGGACTTAACTGTGACAGCTGTTAGGCGGGGACACATGGGTATCTCAACAACTGCACATCAGCCATCAGATTGTGTCACCGTTCAGCTTGGATCTCATTGGAAAGAGAGGCTCACGGTCTCAGCTTGGTTCAATTCAAATTAGTCTAAGAAGCTTCCCAGATGGTTTCTCAAGCTTATTTCTCACCCCCTGAGCCTGTGCTTCACCATCAACTCCGAGCTGCAGCCCCTATTCTGTTTGCATATGCTCACATTCCGTTTTTAACGCCAAGCTTGGGATATATCCATTCGAACTAGCTGCCTCCCGATTAGTACCGTGGATTCAACATAGAGGTCTTGTAACTTTGTGAGACAAGAAGCACTTTTCCTTTAGGAACATTTTTAATCTCTCTCTCTCTCTCTTTCTTCATTTTTTAACTGACAGTGAAGATTGACTGTTTTCGCCTGGCGCTGGAAAAGTAGGAAGACTTAGGGTGTTCTCCATGGCTGACCAAATGCAGCAGATCCAGCAATTATTGGACTTGCATGAATCCAGGTGGGAGGCAGTTTGTCCAGTTTCCTTGAGCATCAGCTTCTATCTGTAACCTCATCAGCCTCCAGATCAGAAAAAAGCCAATTCCCAGGGAGACCAGGCTCATCCATGGTCTTGCCTGATATCACCTCCCAGGTGGGGGTTGTGGTCACAGTTGTGCATTTTTTCTCTGTCAGTTTTTAGACCCAAACTCACCTTTCTTGAACAGTGTCAGTCGCCGATAAGCTCAAGGTATGTGCCCTCAAGGAAAGAAGACAGAAATGGTTGAGAGTATATCCCTTTGAATAGATTTGCTAGAGTAGGCAATATAGAATTTAGAACTGCTTTTTTTTTTTCACGTGGGCAGGTACAGGGAATCGAACCAGGGTCTCCGGCATGGCAGGCAAGAACTCTGCCTGCTGAGCCACCGTGGCCCGCCGACAATAATAAAATTTAAAGGGAAAAAAATCAGGGACAAAATTATAGGAGTCATAAAACTAATAAGAAATGAATGGAGAGAAGGAAAGCTTTTCAAGGGAAGAAAAAAAGAAAATTGAAGTACCCAACTGTTTGCTATGACCAATGCTAACTTCATCTGTTTTAGAAATTTTCTGCCTTTAAGAATTCTAAGTTAGTGAGGTCTTGCTTTTAAAATTGAAAAGGAAAAAAAAAAAAAAAAAAAAGAACAAAGTCCCCAGCGTTTGCTGACCTCTTTTTGCCCTGTGTTTCTAGCCATTCACTTCAATCAGCCACATACGGCTTCTTGACTTGTCCGGAGCCCCAAATGAGGCCTTGCTGATTTCAAGCAGTTGGTAAGTATGTGCAATGTGTGCAAAACCATCTTCTGGAGAAGCTTTAAAAACCTAGGGCTCTTCTTGTCCCTCTACCTCCAGAAAACAAATACCAAGTGCTTTCATCTTTCTCATGTGCAAAATATTCTCAAGCTGCCAGTAAAACATATGAGATGAGTATTTGACAGAAACATTATACAAATGTATTAATTGTCTTCAAATATGTTTCTTTGCAATTTTCAGTTCATTTTACGTTAAGTGCTAAGCAGAAATTGGCTTTATTTCTTGCAGCCAAATTGCACAAGAGGCATAAATCTTTAATGCTTTTGGTTTCCTTTAATGACTTTGCTTTCTTCTAGAAGGATCTAAATACCTCTGAAAAGCATGCTGGATAAATTCCCGAGATTCCAGGCTGCTGGCCAAAATACTCAAAGGTGATAGGCCACAGCTGCTTCCTTCCTCCTGGGAAAAAAAAAGCAAAGGTGCAGTTTATTAGATACAACTGTGTGATTACTGAATGTTCAGGCTCTGTCTTCCACGAAGATGCTGAGTAGGCTGTGTTAAATCAGGCTGTTTTATGAGGAGAGTTACTTGGTTAAACGGGCCTATGTTTTCCGGCCCATATAAAGCAATGTTCAATCAATAAATCATAAAAGTTGAGAACATACTTTAAAAATTATATGGTCCGGAGATCTGATCCATGAATGCCGCCTGTAACCCTCTGACCAAAGGATCATAGGTTTGAACATCTCCAGAGCAGAAAATCTACTTTTTATTAAAATAGTCTACACATATATACATGTATACACATATACACATGTCTACACATGTCTACACACATACACATGTCTACACATGTACACACCTATACACATATGTACACACGTCCACACACACACACACACATGTATACACGTAAACACACACAATTGTAACTCATAGCCCAAAGGAAGAATCTCCATAATATGTAAAAGCTACTATTCCTCACCAAGAAAAGGACCAATAGTTCAATTAAAAAAATAGGTGAAGAATATGGGAAGAAAAAACATATAAATGGCTCTTTGTGGTAGTTAGAGTCAGTTGTCAACTTGGCCAGGTGAAGGTACCTAGATCTATTGTTGTGGACATGAGCCAATGGTGCGTGAACCTCATCTGTTGCTGATTTACATCTGCAGTCGGCTAGAAGGCGTGCCTGCTGCAATGAATGACGTTTGACTTAATTGGCTGGTGCTTAAATGAGAGAGCATATCATAGCACAGCCCAAGCAGCTCAGCATACCTCATCTCAGCACTCGCAGCTCAGCCGAGGCCTTTGGAGATGCAGAAAGGAATCACCCAGGGGAAAGTTATTGGAACCCAGGGGCCTGGAGAGAAGGCCAGCAGAGACCATCCTATGCCTTCCCACGTAAGAAAGAACGTCAATGGAAAGTTAGCTGCCTTTCCTCTGAAGAAATAACAAAATAAATCCGCTTTTATTAAAAGCCAATCTGTCTCTGGTGTGTTGCATTCCGGCAGCTAGCAAACTAGGATACTCTTGAATGTAAGATAAGATAGAGATATATTCAACCCCATTCATAGTAAGAGAAATACAAATGAAAACTACTTTTCAAGGATCCCATATATTTCTGACAAGAGTATAAATTTGTACAACTCCCTATGGAGGGTAATTTAGTAATCAAAGTAACAAAGTTGTATGTTTTACCTACCATTTCAACTTTTAGGGATTTATCCTGTAGATGTACCTGCACACATGAAAAATGATCTGTGTATATGGTTATTTACTGCAGCATTGTTTGTCTAACAAAAAGTGTGGAAATAATTGAACTATCCATCAGTAGAGATCCGATTAGATTGTAGTGTATCCATACATTGGAATAGAATGCAGCTGTCAATAATAATCAGAAGTAGGCAGTTCTTAATGTCCATGATAGAAGACTTTCCAAGCTATATTGTTAAGGAAAAAAGCAAGTTACCACATAAAAAAATGTATATGATTTTGCCATTGGCATAAAAATGGGGAAGGGATTACATATATATCCATTTTTCTCATATATGTATGAAACGGTGAGAGGTAGGACAGGGATTGGAAGAAGACTTTTCACCATAGACATTTTTATACTTATTTTTTGAACCATGTAAAAAAACAAAATAAAACAAAACACTATATATTCAAAAAATTAAAGAATTTAGAAAATTAATGAAAAATAAATAGCATATTCTACCCCTTTCTGACAGTTAAAAAGCCTCTTTCAATATTGAAATACTGCCTCAAATAGGTTACTCATTTTATTTTTTTTAACTGAAACAATGACCCAATAATTTAGGGTTATTTATTCTAACATTGAAAATTTGGACCCAATTTTCTATCTTCTGGAAATCAGTGAAAGTATTTTTTTTTATCTTATGAAATCTCCCCCAAAAAGAAATATTTGAATTCTGAAAGAATGTGGATTTCTGCATTAGCCACTGCTTCCAGTTTTTCCTCACTTACAACATCACCTTAAAATATCAACCATTCTGAGAATGGGGGAAAATTCAACTTCCCCAAGTTGAATTCTTGATATTCTCACAAGCAGTGTAGACAACCAAAGCTATAGGCTGAGCCCCCAGTCTCGGAGTTTGTTCATATGAAACTTAACCCCACAAAGGATAGCTCAAGCCTACTTAAAATGAGACCTAAGAGTCACCCCCAGGAGAGCCTCTTTTGTTGCTCAGATGTGGCCTCTCTCTTCAGCCAACATAACAAGCAAACTCACCACCCTCCCCCTGTCTACGTGACTCCCAGGGGTGCAGACCTTCCTGGCAACATGGGACAGAAATCTTAGAATGGGCTGAGACTCAGAATCAAGGGACTGAGAAAACCTTCTCCACCAAAAGGGGGAAGAGTGAAATGAGACAAAGTGTCAATGGCTGAGAGATTACAAACAGAGTCAAGAAGTTATCCTGGAGGTTATTCTTACGCATTAAGTAGATATAACCTTGTTATTCAAGATGTAATGGAGAGACTAGAGGGAACTGCCTGAAAATGTAGAGCTGTGTTCCAGTAGCCATGTATCTTGATGATGATTGAATAGTGATATAGCTTTCACAATGTAACTGTGTGATTGTGAAAACCTGTGTCTGATGCTCCTTTTATCTACCTTGTCAACAGACAAGTAGAACATATGGAATAAAAATAAATAGTAGAGAGACAAATGTTAAAATAAATTTAGTTTGAAATGCTAGTGATCAATGAAAGCAAGGGGTAAGGGGTATGGTATGTATAATCTTTTTTTCACTGTTTTCATTTTATTTCTTTTTCCGAATTGATGCAAATGTTCTAAGAAGTGATGAATATGCAACTATGTGATGATATTGTGAATTACTGATTATATATGTAGAACGGAATGATCATATGTTAATGTTTTTGTTCGTTTGTTATTAAATTTTTTTAATTAATAAAATTTTTAAAAAGAAAAAATATATATCAACCATTCATCTTGCTGATCTGCTATTAAATTCCTTCCCCCATTATAAGCCTTCTATACAGAAACTTCTGCAAGCAGGGAATGTATCTTGCTGTCTGGCATGGTATGTCTGAAACAGCCAGTACACACCCAGCTGTCATTACCAGCTGTGCATTATGTGCACAGAAACTAGCTCAGGAACTGCTAGATATAGGGTCTGCTAGATATAGGGTCTTTCAAGCGTTTTTCTCCTGACTTCAAAATACAGCCCAACACCTTTCCAGACAAATGCTGGGTTTTTTTGGCTTTTTTTGAAAACTGATTTGTCAGGGAGGTCTGTTGGACAAATCACTAGAAATGATACCTTGTTAAAAACTGGTTAAAGGGTATCATTTATATTTTAAAACTTCAACTTCTGTGTGAGACTAAAAGGAGAGATGTTTATTGGGTGCAAAATTTATATTTTGGGTAGTGCATTTCCTAATTCAACTTGTATGGTCAGTTTAGTTAACACCATAAGTACATGGAATTTGGAATAGGGCATGGAATTTTGTTGGTTTGCCCAGGTTAGTGTGATGCCCTGATAGATCCCAGAGTGATTTGGACAGTGAATAAAGAAATATTTGCATGGGAAAGAGGGGGAAAATATTCAACTTCCCCATTTGTAGGATTTCTGACATTCTAGCAAGCAGTGGAGACACCAAATCAATAGGCCAAGCCCTCAATCTTGGGGTTCACCCTTATGACACTTATTCCTGCAAAGAATAGGCTAAGCCTACTTAAAATTAGGCCTAAGTCACTCTGAGACTCTTTTATTGCTCAGATGTGGCCTCTCTCTCTAAGTCAACACTGCAAGTGAACATGTCCTCCCACTCTGTGCCGGTTTGATAGGATGTACATACCCTAGAAAAGCCATGTTTTAATCCTAGTCCCATTTTGTAAAGGCAGCCATTTTTTTCTAATCCCTATTCAGTACTGTATGTTTGAAACTGTAATTAGACCATCTCCCTGGAGATGGGACGCAATCAAGAGTGGTTGTTAAACTGGATTAGATGGAGACGTGTCTCCACCCATTCTAGGTGGGTCCTGATTAGTTTACTGGAATTTGGAGAAAGTGGGAGATTCAGAGAGTGCAGAGAATGTCACAGCACCATGAAGCAGAGAGTCCACCAGCCAGCGAGTTTTGGAGATGAAGAAGGAAAATACCTCCTGGGGAGCTGGAGAGGAAGCTAGCAGATGATGCTGTGTTCGCCATGTGCCCTTCCAGCTGAGAGAGAAACCCTGACCTTCATCGGCCTTCTTGAACCAAGGTATCTTTCCCTGGATGCCATAGATTGGACATTTCTATAGACTTGTTTTAATTGGGAAATTTTCTCGGCCTTAGAACTGTAAACTAGCAACTTATTAAATTCCCCATTTTAAAAAGCCATCCTGTTTCTGGTATATTGCATTCTGGCAGCTAGCAAACTAGAGCACCCTCTATGTAGGATATGACTCCTGGAGGTGTAAATGTCCCTGGCAATGTGGGACAGAAATTCTGGGATGAGCTCAAACTTGGCATCAGGGAATTGAGAAAACCTTCTCAAACAAAAGGAGGAAGAGAGAAATGAGAAAAAAATAAAGTGTCAGTGGCTGAGAGATTTCAAACAGAGTCAAGAGGTTATCCCAGAGGTTATTCTTATGCATTATATAGATATCCCTTTTTAGTTTATGGTATATAGGAGTAGCTAGAGGAAAGTACCTGAAACTGTTGAGGTGTGTTCCAATAGCCTTGTTTCTTGAAGATGATTGTATAATGATATAGCTTTCATAATGTGACTGCGTGATTGTGAAAACCTTGTGTCCGATGTTCCTTTTATCCAGGGTACAGACAGATGAGTAAAAAATATGGATAAAAAATAAACAAATAACGGGGGAACAAAGGTTAAAATAAATTGAGTAGATGGGACTACTAGTGATCAATGAGAGGGAGGGGTAAGGGGTATGGTATGTATAAGTTTTTCTTTTCTATTTCTTTTTCTGGAATGATGCAATGTTCAAAAAAATGACCATGGTGTTATATATACACAACTATGTGATGATATTGTGAACCACTGATTGTACACCGTGTATGGAATGTTTGTATGTTTGGAATGTTTGTATGTTGTTTTATCAATAAAAATAGAAAAAAATAAAAAGCTGTGCTTCCACGTGTCCCTGGAATGTTTAGTACCTTCCTTGTAGACATCCCTTTGTGAGTTTCACAAATAGTGGTCTCACACTTTCTTGATGAATCCCATTCTAGCCTAATACACCAGAATTGTAAAATGATTACCTCTTCAGAGCAGGTGGCTGGGCAGCTGTGCCTGCCTTCAGGTTTGTAGAACCCACTTGCCTCCAAAAGTTTTCCCTCAACTGATACCAAAACACCTTGCCAAGGAGCTCACATGCTGATTTCCTAAAAAGGCCAACTCATAAACTATCCCTCCACCTTACCAGGCCAGAAGCTAATGCCTCTTAATCAAACACAGGAGAATTGAATGGTGTAGTGTCAAATTCTGGTGACGGCTTTTAGCTCCAGAGTATTCGAGAGAAATCCTGGGCTGCAGGGGGTTTCCCTGATGCAAATTGGCCAAGAAAAATCTTCAGCTCAAGGTCAGTTCCTGAAAGTCAGTCTCACGCAGGCCCTTAAACTATTGATTGAAAATCTGTTTCCAAAGTATAGCCATTAGCCAGTGGCAATATTTACTTATGTAGATAAACATGATGGGCCGTTTGGTAAGATTTTTAAGCTGTTTAAATCCAAAGCAAGTGTTATCTCAATCATCTGACAAAACAAAACAAAATCTAAAACAGTTTGAGACCCAAACCATTTTCTTGTCATCACAAGAAAACCCTGAAATAAAGGATTTGCAAGTTCATCAACAACAGTGAAAGCAACCAGAAACAAAAATTTAAGAGCCTGTAGAACAAAACAGGAGTCAGAAGGATTTTTTTATATCTCAAGGACCATACCAATCTGTGTGAAATAATACAAAGTCACTTGTTTTGCCTTGTTTTGTCTTATTGTAAGAAAAAGCTTAAAATACATATTTAGAAAAAATAAACTTTAATATCCCTAAAAAAAAGATTAAGTACCAGGACTGAGCAAATTTTCACCTCTACTTTAAACATCATCTCAGTTTATAAATGACTACAATAGCACTAGATATTCATGATTCCAAAAATCATGTTGCTATAATTACCCAACTCTCAAAATGGTTATATCTCAATCAATGTACCTTCTGAAAACGTGTTGCTTTATATGAAGTTTGTTTTCAAAAATCTTTAGTAATCATTCTGAGCAAAACTTGCATGTATTTATGTATAACAAAAATACCTTTGGCTATGGACTCTATTTACTGACTTATAAAAGGCATATTCACACTTTGAAAGTAAACAGCTTCTTAACTTCACTGTTTCGGTGCAGATAAAATGGAGTTAATAAGATCTCCTGCACAGGGCTGATGGGAAGACTAAATGACATCCTATATGTATAGTTCCTGTTCCTTACTGTGCTTGATAGCTGTCAAAAGTGTCTCTTTATTAACCAGAAACAAAAGGACAAATACTATATGGTCTCACTGATATGAACTGACATTAGTGAATAAACCTGAAGAATTTCATTGGTAACAGAGACCATCAGGAGGTAGAAATGGGGTAAGATATTGGGTAATTGGAGCTGAAGGGATACAGATTGTGCAACAGGACTGAATGTAAAAACTCAGAAACGGACAGCACAATACTACCTAACATAATACAATTATGTTAAAACACTGATGGAGCTGAATGTGAGAATGATGGAGGAGGGCTGGGGGCACAAATGAAATCAGAAAGAGATAGATGATAAAGACTGAGATGGTGTAATCTAGGAATGCCTAGAGTGCATAATGATAGTGACTAAAAGTACAAATTTAAAAAATGTTTTTGCATGAGGAAGAACAAAGGAATGTCATTACTGCAGGGTGCTGAAAATAAATGGTAATTAATATTTTAAAATTTTAACTTATGTGTGAGACTAAAGCAAAAACAGTGTATTTGGTACAAAATTTATATTTTGACTAGTGCATTTCCTAATATAACTTATGTAGACAGCTTAATTGAACACCATAAGCACATGGAACCTTGAGTAGGACATGAGATTTTGTTGGTTTGTCCAGAGTAATGCCCCAATAAATCCCAGAGTGATTTGAACGGTGAATAAAAAAGTATTTGCAAAGTCCCCTTCGGGGAATGGTGAGAAAGGGGGAAAATTCAACTTCCCCAAGTGGAGAATTCTTGATATTCTCACAAGCAGTGTGGACAATCAAAGCTCTAGGCTGAGCCCTCAATCTTGGGGTTTGTGCATATGAAACTTAACCCCACAAAGGATAGGGCCAGCCTACTTAAAATTAGACCTAGGAGTCACCCCCAAGAGAACCTCTTTTGTCACTCAGATATGGCCTCTCTCTCCAGGAAACACAACAAGCAAACTCACCACCCTCCCCCTGTCTACATGGGACATGACTCCCAGGGGTGTGGACAGAAATCCTGGAATCAGCTGAGACTCAGCATCAAGGGATTGAGAAAACCTTCTTAACCAAAAGGGGGAAGAGTGAAATGAGACGAAATAAAGTGTCAATGGCTGAGAGATTCCAAACAGAGCTGAGAGGTTATCCTGGAGGTTATTCTTACACATTAAATAGATATCACCTTGTTAGTCAAGAAGTAGTGGAGAGGCTGGAGGGAACTGCCTGAAAATGTAGAGCTGTGTTCCAGTAGCCATGTTTCTTAAAGATGATTGTATAATGATATAGCTTTCACAATGTGACTGTGTGATTGTGAAAACTTTGTATCTGATGCTCCTTTTATCTACCTTATCAATAGGCGAGTAAAACATATGGAATAAAGATGAATAACAGGGGGAACAAATGTTAAAATAAATTTAGATAGAAATGCTGGTGATCGGTGAGGGGGACGGGATGGGGGTAAGGTATATATGAATTTTTTTCTGTTTTTTTTTAATTTCTTTTTCTGAGTAGATGCAAATGTTCCCAGAAATGATCATGATGTTGAATATGCAACTATGTGATGATATTGTGAATTACTGATTATATATTTAGAATGGAATGATCAAGAGTTATGAATGTTTGTGTTTGGTGGGGGTTTTTCCTGGTATTTAAAAAAAAAATTTAAACATTAATTTAAAAAAAAAGTGTCTCTTCTCTCTCAACCAGAACTTATTTTCTAACAGTAGGTGAAATATTTTGTTTTCTGTGAAAAGAATTTCAGACAGGTGGAGATATTCCAGGAGTCCATAATTTTCAGCTTCTTAGAAATCATTAAGCCTTTGTTCACATGATCCCTCCCTGGCACTAGGAGAAAGTGGTATAATCTATTCTAGGAGCTGCTTGGAGTTGCTGGTAGTGAAGCAATATTAGGTCCTTTATCACCAGCTTTATCAGAACCTTGAAGCTTTTTTTGTTCTTTGTCCCTCCCACCCACATTCTGTCTGCCGGTGGGCTAGAAGCCTCTCCCAGGCTTGCTTCCTTCATTTTATACCTTGTTTTCTCTTCTTAGAAATCTATCTTAACAAATACCACACAATGGGTTGACTTAAACAAAGGAAATTTATTAGTTTAGTGTTTGGAGGCTGGAAGGCTTGTTTTCTGCCAAGGACAGTAGTGTTTGGCCTGGCCAGCAATCCTCGGGTTCCTTGGCTTTCCCATCGCATGGTGATATCCTCTCCTTCCTCTCCCAATCTCATTGACTTCCAGCTTCTGACACCTCCCTAGAACTTCCTATAAAGTCCTCAGAAATAGGATTAAGATGTCCTGATTCAATTGACCACACCTGAATTAAAAATAACATTTTCAGTGTGTCCTATTTATGATGGGCTCACACGGACCAGAATAAGATTTAGATTAAGAACATGCTTTTTCCCCTCTTGAGGTATATAACTCAACTGCTACGTGATCCTTCTTCAAAACACCAATGCCCCACGCACCCCTCCATTTCTTCTATATCAAAATGAGAGACCAGTGGCGGGAGCTTGTTGACACACAAACTGCCTACAGCAGCGATGGATATCTGTGAGGTCCCAGCTTCTGTGGAATGCGCTGCATCCCTCTCAGATCTCAGTGAGGCAACACAGCTCAGTAGATAAGAAGAACCAGACTCACCATTAAACAACTTTCTAACTTCTCGGAGTATCAGTTACTTCAGCTATAATATAGGGACAATATTCTGCATGAACTGTAGAAAGTAATTTTCACCTGGGTAGGAAAAAAACACTTCTTTTTGTTTCCAAGTAGTGTTCCCAATGGGCATATGTCTCAATACACATCCATCAGCCTCGCCCATGCTTTGGAGTGTCAGTGCTGGGACTAGACTCAGAGAAACAGGGAGGCTGAAGGGTAGAGCCGTTGTCCAGGGATGTGAAGAGGGGCTCAGGGCTGAGGGAAGGGTGCCTGCTATAGCTTTGATATATTTTTTAAACTACAAGTCAAATGGTTTGTATAAAAACAGAAGAAAAGATTTTTGCTAGAGGACTTCCAGGGAAGATGGCAGAGTAGGGAGCTCCTGGGCTCACCACTCCTTCCTTCAAAACAGCTAGTAAGCAGGGGGAATTGTCTGAAACAACTGTTCTGGGGATCCAGAGGCCAGAAGAATACTGCAATAGCAACTAAGGAAGCGTTGGAGGAAGATGCTGATAAACCACAATAAAGAACTGTGAATAGCCGCTTCCCCACGGGGGAGCTGCAGGCGCCCATCCCCCACTCTTCTGGCAGCCACTTCAGAATCCATCCCTGGTTATCTGTTGTCATCAGAAAGGGACACAAAAATCATTTCCCCCCCCCGAATGCGGTGGGTGGGGCACAGCTGAGCACTGATCATGACTTTTCAATAGTGAATTCAGATCACCGGGTCTGGGCTCTGAGCTACTGTTTCCACCCGTACTGGATAAAAACAGTGGCAGCCATTCTTTCAACTCAGCTAAACAAGGGCAGAGACAGCAGAGGTTTAAAGATGCAGTGCCTCCATAGGACTGTGGGAAAGCTTTTGTTGAAGGGTGCCGTCCGCTGGGCAGTCCAGGAAAGTGCAGCTTTGGGAGGACATAAAAAAGGCCTTTGGCATCTTTCCTGAAACATTTCCCAGGACATTTGGAGCCCAGTCTGCACCCTCGTCATGGGTCCCTGGAACTGTTTTAATTGGGAGATACTGACTGGGGAAAGTCTTTCCAGGGTGACCCTCCTCTCAGAACTTGCCCTTCAGGCAAAAGCAGCTAGAGACAACAAAAGGAGTGTAAATAAAAACTATGAGGTGGAGAGCCACAAGAACGAGCAGCCAGAGAGCTTTGGAGATGAAGAAGGAAAACACCCCTGGGGAAGCTTCATGAAACAAGAAGCCTGGAGAGAACGCTAGCAGACGTCACCATGTTCGCCATGTACCTTTCCAGTTGCAAGAGAAACTCTGAACTTCATCAACCCTAAGGAGAGAAGGTAACCTCTTGTTGATGCCTTAATTTGGACATTTTCATAAACCTGCTTTAATTTGGACATTTTCATGGCCATAAAACTGTAAACTTGCAACTTAATAAATTCCCCTTTTTAAAAACCATTCTGTTTCTGGTATATCACATTTTGGCAGCTTGCAAACTAGGACAGATTGGTTCCGGAGAAGTGGCGTGCTGATGTGGTTTACAGATACCAAGCATGTTGGAATGGCTTTTTAAATGGATAAGGGGAAGATTTTGGAGGATTTGTGAGGAGCTTGATAGAGAAGGCCTAGAATGCTTTGAAGAGACTTGGTAGAAATGTGGACTCTAAAGATGCCTCTAG
>PVIY010033796.1:15052-27819 GCA_004026745.1 Myrmecophaga tridactyla | reverse complement strand
CTCAGTTTCCAGGCTCCCTGAGCAGCCTGGCTGGAGAGGGCCAGCTGCACCCTTAGCCCCACGGTTTTCACTTCCCAAATCCCTTCTGGTCCCCCCACCCCACCCCAGACAAGCCACATCTGCCTCACTGAGGCCAGGCTAGTGCCCTAGGAAGTCGGATGTATAAGTCACAGCCCTATTATACAGACACTTGGTCCCCTGCCTCATCTCAGGACGGTGTCATGACCTCCTTGAGGGTGAGGCTGGAGTCTAATTCACCTCCACGTCCTCGCCAGGGCCTTGCAAATTGTTGTATATTGGTGTCTTTGTTGATTGAATGAATAAAAAATGGAAACTATGGCCGTTCACTCATTTTTTTATTTCTTCTGCAAATAACCACCTGGCATCTCATTTATTCAAGACCCCAAGGAAACGGGACCCAGGCCAGGTAGCCTTTGCACAAGGCTTTGGGGTGGCTCCAAAGAAGAAGGGGCCAGAGCTGGGAGAGGAGCCCGGTTTGGGGCTTTCTGCTCTTTCTGTGGCCAAGTCCTTAGGACCTGGGCTCCTGCAAAGAGGACTCACTTCACAGCACGTGTGCTCACACAGGTAGGCGCCGAGCGAGCTGTTACACAGAGTGTGTGGGCGCGGAACAAACGCCGTCACCCCCCTCTCCAGCCCCGCCTCGGCTGTCATTTGTGCACATTGGTGAGGTGACACATTTCCCTAACAGTGCCCTGGGCAGGTGCCACTTAGCCCTGGGAGAGAGGAGCCCTGCTTGCCTCCTGGCCTTCCCTAGAGGCCTTCACGGGTGGGCACAGGCTTGGGGCACCATGGAAGGAGGGATCTGGCCTGCGCATTGTCCCTGCTGTGCTGCCCCAGCCTCGGCCTGGCCCCTTCCCGGCCAGCCCCCACCATGGCTGGAAGTTTGTTTGTTTTTTTTCCAAAACTGCTCCCAAGCTTAAAATCCCCCGCCGGCACCTCCAGGTAACAGCCTGGACCCTTTGGCCATTCCCTAGAACCGCTGTGACCATCTCTTTCACTCTGGAGCCATCCCCACGTCGCCGGTGTCTCCCCAAGGTCTGGGGACCGTGGCCGAATCCTGTCCTGAGAAGTCAGCGCCTGTCTTTCTCCATCCATCGTGGGCCGACTGCCTTTTCTCTGGCTGTGTGTGTGTGAAACGAGGTTCTTTCTGGACCCTCGTGTTTGCTGGGAGCGACAGCTCCTCTCCTGCCATCTTACCCACGGGCCTCTGCTCCCCAGGGAACTTGGGTTATTTGGTCCCAGGGCCTGGGGAGGGCAGCAGTGCCCCTCAGCTCAGCAGCCGTGGCCTCCTGCTCCCTGCCTGCCTTCCTCGGCATGAGGAAAGACGTCTCCAGGCTCGGGCCTGCCTATGCTGGGAAGCCCAGCAGCGCCCTGGCTCTCCACGGATTCTTGGGGTGCTTGGATCCCTGGGTTCCCTCCAGCTGTGATTTCCTGGCTCTGTAGAATTCTTTCTCTCCCTCTCAGTGGCCCCCCACCATGGGTTCCCTACTGCTACCTGGCTTCAGCTGGAGTGGACAGGGCCACCTTTCCTCGATTTCCCTGAAACGTGGCTCGCACAAGGCAAGGAATTGCAGGAGAAATTGAGGGAGGAATTGTTTTTCTTGGTGAATTAAAAAAAAAAATTTCATAACGACAAAATACACACAGAGCCCTGCCTCTTGCTTACTAATTCATGTAGCCAATTTCAGGTATTTCTGACAGCACCATCAGGTTTCTGGCACTTAGTAATTTTTTCCTCTGATGTTACATTTCTGGGCTGTGAGTCACCCTAAGTCTTTTTGCTTCAATCTGTACCCCGAGTCCCCTGATGATCACCAAACTTAAAGCATGAGACCGTAGAAAAAGGAGCCTGCGGGAAAAGCCAGGCGCAAACAGGGCAGTTGGTCAGAGAGCCGGGCCCTGGGGTGCCCTCTGCTGAGGGACACCAGCGGCCTCGCCTCTGGGGCTGGAGACATGTCACCCCTGAGCCGGCATGGCCTCGTCCCCAAGGTTTGTCCAAAGGCAGTGACTGGGGACATGGGGAGACTTGGGGGCAGGACCAAGCCCACCCCCTCCCTGAGAGGCCAGCAGAGCCCTGGACGTAGCCCCCAGCCAAGCCCAGACCCCCGCCGTCAGCGCCATCTGGCCCGCAGAGAACGGCTGTCACCTTCTGGGATTTCATCTCCAGCTCCACAGCCAGACGTTTCTAGAGAATCCTCCTCTCGCACATGCATACATGTATACAACACACACGTACACACATACACACATACACACGCAAGGACAAAAAACTCAAAATGCTTCCAAGTCCCAGGAAAGAAATGTTCATTTTTGGAGAAGAAAATAGCACACAAAAAAAGCCGTTTTGGGGTTATATTTTGGGATAGCTATACCGATCTTTATTTTCTAAATAAAAGTCAGGGCAAGGGGTTTGATGCAGGAATTAATGCCTCTTCCAGGTATGAGAGGGAGCCCAAGGAGCCAACATATTGTAATTTGGGAACAAGTCATAAAATTAGTAGGATTAGGCCTTCTAAGAACAAAGGGTTTGTTGGTTCTTTCCCCCTGGACGCCACAGCAGAACAGATTCCCCTTCATAGTGCACAATAGTACGATAAAGGCTCTGAGAAGGCCTGCAGACAGGACGCTCCTTTAACTTTAACTCAGGGCCTCTCAAATTTATTTGAGCCCTCGATCCTTGTTTCATGCCGTGACCTCTCATGGGACCCCAGGACGGATCCCTGGAACGCTATTTGGGGAATGCTGGCTTTTGGAGCTCCTAGAACATTTGGACTTAAGGTGAGCCAAGACTTTCTTATCTGGTCAGTTCCGGGAGGCTGAAGCCTCCAGTAGAACCCCGGGGGAGGGGGGGTGTTGGTGGCCAGCTCTGGGGGGGAGCAGGAGAGAACATTGCCCCCTAAAGCCTTCACATGGCCACACTGTGCTGGGGGAACCGGCAGGACGACGGACAGCTCAGTGCTAGGTGACATCTGTCGAGGCTGCCTCTCCTGGCTCTGCAGACAGGGCTGGCCTGGAGCCCAGCGTGAGGGGAGCAGCTGTCCAGAGGCCCCGGCCCCCGATTTGGCAGCCCCGCAGGTGCACCGTGTCCTGCTCCTGAGTCAGCTGGACGGGCTGTGCTCGGCCCACGGCTCCCTGCCTGCCCCGCCCTGTCAGCCCCTCCCACAAGGACCCCTTTGCAGCCGGCTGGCAAGTCAAGGACTCATGGGCTAGCGGGGAGCCCCTCCCAGGATGGGCCTCTGTGGGTGCACAGCACAGCTCTCCCCACCCCTTCAGAGAGTCTAAGAGCAGAGAGAAGGCCTAGCAGACCAAGTGAGGGGTTGGGGGGACACAAATGCCCTGCGTGGTGACCCCGTGACACGCAAGGAGCAGGGCCCCTCGGGGAAGTGGCGGCCTGGGGTCCAGCATGGCCGGGCCCCCAGCTCCGCGCGGGACCAGGGCCACGTCCGGGCCGTGGTCCGTGACCTCTGAGGCCCCCCAACCTGGGCGGTCTCCCCCAGGGCCCCAAAGCTGCCTTGTCCCATCTGGCGCTGGAAGAGCACTGGCTCAGCTCAACAACCCTACGCAGAGTCGGAGGTCCACCCCGTTCTCCCTGGAACGGCCTTATTTCTCCTCTCGAGAGATTCTCTTATGGGCATTACCCGAGGTGGCAGCATTGTTCAACAGAACAGCAAATGACACCCACAGAGCGTCGTCACCCAGACCCCAACCTCCCTGTCCAGGTAAAGGCACCCACAGACCCCAGGCCTGCCCCCTCCAGCACAGTCCTCCAACCACCGTATCCCTGGACCTCCTCCGCTCCTCATGGGCTTGCTCTCCACATCTCCCATCAATGTCCGGGCTGGAGGCCTGGGCTGTGTCCGGCTCACAGCCCCGGGGACCGGACAGGTCTTAGGAACTGTGGGAGGCTCTGGCGGACACCGACATCGGCCTGGGGCCTAGCGGGTGCTGGGGCTTCTCTGCCCTGGTGAGGGACGGCAGGGAGAGTCCAGAGCGCCCCCACACCCCCAGCCTCCAGGTTGTCCGGTAGAGGCCTGTAGAGGTTCCGGTGAGGGAGGAAAGTTCCAGAAGGGTGAGTGTTCTCTGCCTGAAGGTGCAAAGGCCAGGCGCCTCCAGCTCGAAGCTGCTCAGAGGGACTGAAACCACCCATGGGACAAGTGGGTCATGAGGGACACTCTCCCCCACTCCCCCCAGGGTCTGCTCAAACCTTCTAGGGGATCTGGGCCCACCTTGGAGACCTAGCTTCTAGGGGATCCCCACCCCTCCCCCACCTGGCTGGTGTTGGTTCTCAAGACCTCCTCTTCCTCTTCCAACCCAGCCCCACCACGCTCTTCTCCCCTTTCCCAGCCCTTTCGGCTTCTCCTGGGTCCTGCTCTCACCTTCCCAACTGTGCTTCCTCAGCTGTGGATTCAGGGGCAGCCACGTCTCCTGGCCCCCACCCAGCAAGCAAGGTATCACAGGATGTCAGGGGCCCTGGCACTCCGGCTGCATAGCCTAGAGTACATGACGCCCCTCTATGAGCCTCAGTTTCTCCATTTGCAAAATACGTGGCTGGACAAGATGATGACTGAAGCCCCTTCCACCATCTTAATTCCATCTCTCTAGATGGAATTCAACTCACCACGGGACTGAGTTCAATTTCTAAGGGGTTTCTTCCCCCAATTTGCCAGTTAGAGCCCACCGGGTATCACCCCAGGGGGAAGGACGCATCGCATTCCTCCTGCCTTCCTGCTCAGCCTAGAGGCGAGTGGCCCATCCTCTCCTGGGCCCGGAGGCCCCTCCCGGGGCTCATTTCCTCCTCCAAGTCCGAGCGCTGTCCCCAGAACCAGCGCTGCCCCGGCGTCCCGGGCCCTTCCACGAAGGCCGGCTCGGGGTCCAGACCCGGCCAGTGGCCCGGCAGGCGCCGACGGCTCTCAGTGAACCTCACTGAATGCAGCCACCCGCTTTCCTTCCGGCCCTGGGAGAGAAGGGCCCCCCCAGAGCCCAAGGACACAGGGTACCCCATTGTTCTCGGGACAAATGCAGCTGGGCCAGCTGCTGCCTTCTCCCTCCTCCACGCCCTCCGCAAGTCTTTCCCCTCCCCTCCCCCAGGCGCTCACACAAGTGCCCACCCTCGGTGAGCAGGGCCCTTCCCTGGCGCCGGCGTCTTCCAGTCCTTCTCCTTCGGGTCAGCGGTCAGCCCTTCGCCCTCATCAGGCCCCACCTAGGACTCAGCTGGCACAGTCCCTTTCCGCTCCCCGAAACACTTTCTTCTTGCAGCCTCTGGGAGCTCAGGCTTTGGTTTGCCTCCTACCTCCCTGGCTGCTCCTCCTCAGCCTCCTTGGAGATGCTGGCCTGCCCTGGGCTCAGCCCCCAGGTCTCTTTGCTCCTCTGTCCTCATTCACTTCCTTACAGTCCCGGGGCGGTGCATGCCTTTGGCAGGCTGTGGACTTCCGTCTCTGCACCCCAGAGATGGCCAAAGCTCGCTGGGGTAAGGCCAAGGCATCCCAGCTACCTGCTGCAGTCTCCACTCTCACTTCACCCCATTATTCCTATTATTAATTCCTATTTTCCTTACTATCTCTTGTGTTTTCTTCAACAGAGCAGGCCCCCCTGGCCTCTAGGTCTCTGCACAGACTGTTCCCTCGGCTGGGGACGCCCCTCCCGCCCCCCAGACGTCACCATGGCCTCTTCTCTCATCTTCTTCAGCTTTTTTGGTCAAACACACCTTCCAGAGAGGCCATCCCCATCACTCTATTTTAAATTGCGATCTGTTTCCCTTCTGGTGTTCTCTCTCTCTCTTTCCCATTTTATTCTTCTCCATAGCACAAATCATCTACTGTCATGCTGGGTCTTTTATATATATGCATTCGCTTACTGACTGTCTCCTTCTTCTGGAAGGTAAGCTGCACACGAGCAGGGATTTTGGGTTGGTTTTTTGACCTCTGTCACCTTAGCTCCTGGCACATTGCACTCGATCCATAAACACGCATGTACAGGTATCTCCATGTCTGGGGTTGATGTTCTCTGTGAGGTTGATTTGGAAGTGGGGCTGTCCTGGCACATGCACATAGAAGAGAAGTCTTCATTTTCATAAACAACTCCAGATTACATTTCCAAGAGGTCGCAGCCATTCGTGCCCTGTTTCCTGCCTGTGCTGGCTGTTATCAAGTTCGATTTTTTGCCAAGTTGTTGGGGGGGGGGGGGAAGACAACTCATTGTTTTAATTTTCATTTTCCTGAATAATAGGAAGAGACATTTTTCATGTTTATTGGCCTCTTGAATTTCTATTTCTGTGAATTATCTTGTTCATAGCCTTTGCGTGTTTTTTTGGTTTGTTTTTTGGAGGAAGGGGGCTGACCTTTTCTGAAGAGTTTGTAGGAGGCAAGCTGCATTTTTTTTATTTTTTTAAAGCACCCCAGATAATTCTGATACTTGGGCAGGTTTAGGAGCCCCTAGTTTACCGCTGCCTGATGAGCTCTGGGGTCCTCTTTGGGTTCTGGAATTTAAAGATTTTTTTCTTGTGCTTCTCTGTATTTTGTACATGAACTTGTGTTACTTTTTTTTTCTTAAAAAGGATATTAAAAAACAATCATAGGAAAATCCTTGTACTGTAATGCCAAGTGGAAAAAGCATTTACAGCTCAGATGTACTTACTTTTTTATTGCAACTGGATAAAAAGGCTCCCTGTATATAGATTCTCTAGCAGTGAATCAGCCAAAAGGAAAAGAGCCGGATTATGGGTAATTTTTCCTTATTATCAGAAGTAGGCAAGTGGGGGGCTGGGAGAAGAAGGCAAGGGTGAGCCCCTAGTGGAAAGAATGAGGAGTTGGCATGAAAGCATCTGGACAGGAACCTGTGCCTTGGCAGACATCACTAATCAATCACTGCAGTACTTCCTGCTAAGTCCAGATTAGGCCTCAGAATCTTTCTCAACACAGAACTTTAGGTGGTGACTACTCACAGATTAATTAAACCCATTCCACTTCCTTGTCTGAGCAGGAGGCAGTGCAATCAGGTCGACACCTACAGAGCCCTATCTTGCTGGGGGTAGCACCACCCCTCATTGCAGAGGGGCCTTTTCAATCTGCCCTAGCTCTTATCATAGATACTGAGTACCCTTTCTGGAATCTTTTCTGCTCCTGGGCCTGGGGGCATATCAGAACCAAGAGCGCTGGCCTTGGAGGCACATTCCCTAGGGCATCACCCCTGGGCTGCTCCAGCTTTCTGGCCGACTCTCCAACCCATGACCTCTGTTCTCATGATTCCTGAGATGGTCCCTCCCCCCACCCAAGGGCCCAGCTCTGATTTCACAGCCCAATGCTGGGTCCCCTGGCACATCTCAATGATCTGTCCATCCTGCATGCTTGGCATGCCTCAAAGCCAGCAGAAAACACGCGGGCAGAAACCACCCAGGAATTCCTCTTCAATCCTCCTCTTCCGGCCAGCTTGAGGTAGCGTGTAGATTAGAAAGGATGGGAAGAAATATTTTTAGTAGCCTTTCCTATTTTTGGAAAACGTTCAATGAAACAAAAAATCAAATTATACAGAAATGTATGGGGAAAATCACCAGTCATTCACTCACCTGGAGATAACCTCAGTTACTATGTGGTCAGCAGGCATTCTTTCCTGTCACCTCTCGGCTGCCACACCCACGGAGACACACGTAGAAATGAAGTGTCATAAGTGGGGTCAGGCTGTGACTTCACCTGCATTTTTCTTAAAGAATGCCAGTGGTGCAAAACATGTTTTTCCTTCCCTAGAATGTAAACTGTATTCCACAGGATTATTTATTTGTTTGTTTATTGTAAGAGTGAAATTGAGTTTAGTTTTCACACAAAATGGTGCAGAGTGGGGGAAAGTGAAACTCACTATATGAAGGCTGCAAACCCAGCCCAGACTGGTTCCATGGTCGGGGGAGGGAAGCCTCTGACTTAAGCTTGGGGATGGGCGCCATGTCCTTCCGCCTTATATGGGAAAAAATTGTGAGTTAGACATCTCGGATAGGCTGTAACCTCTGGAGTAGTTCAGCCAATGGGGAAATAGGGGAGGGATTTGCGTGTTGGGTTTAGGGAATAAATGTTGCTGCCTCCTGTTGTTTGGCGCACCAGCCACCACATTTTGACTGTGCACCTATTCTTTGCAAGATTGTTAATAAATTCTTTTCTTCTCTATAATCAGGTGAGTGTTTATTCTCTTTCAGGTACAGTTTCTTTCCCACATTCATTACTCATAGCATTACTTCTCTGCCTCAGAGAAGAAGTAAAGTCACTCTATTGCAGCTCTGTTGGAGCTAAGTGTGGCCACGTGACTGAGTTGTAGCTGACAAGATAGGAGCAGAGAGATGTATCTACCTTCTTAGACATACCCTATGGTACTTTTCATTAGGTCCACAGATTCTTTGATGCTCTTCCTTTTATAAGATGGAGCCTGACCACCTGCCCCTTAAGTGTAGGCTGTACTTAGTGACTTGCTCCTCATGGAGAGAATGTGGCAGAAGTAAGACTGTGTGGCTTCCTCCTTGTCTTCTTTCTTGGATCACCCACTCTGGGGCAAGCCATGTCATGAGGACCTGGAAACAGCCCCGTGGAGAAGCCCAGGTAGCCAGCAACCATGGAGGGAGCCCTTTTGGAAGCAAACCCTGATTGAGCCTTCAGATGGCATCTTGATGGCAACCTCTGAATTCCTGACCCATGGAAACTACCAGATGATAAATGTTTTACTGCTTCAGGCAACCATATTTTGGAGTAATTTGTTGTACAGCAATAGATAACTAAGTGATGACCTGAGAAGGGTGGGTGGGGCTCCCTTCCCCTGCCCCCTCTCTCTGGGTGGGAGGGGGAGCAAGCACCTGCCTGGGCCCTTGGCGGCTTCATGATGACTCAGACTTCTGTGTGAGATGGAAACGAACCTCTATGTTCCTTAAGCCTGAGCTTCCCAGCTGTTCTGGTTTGCTAAATGCTGCTGGAATGCAATACACCAGAAATGGAATAGCTTTAGAAAAGGGAATTTATTAAGTTACAAGTTTAGAGTTCTAAGGCCATAAACATGTCCAAACTAAGGCATCCAGAGAAAGATGCCTTGACTTAAGAAAGGGCTGATGTCTGTTACATGGGAAGGCATGTGGCTGGCATCCACTGGATCCTTGTTCCTGGTTCTGTTTCTTCCAGCTTCTGACGCCACTGATTTCCTCTCTAAGCTTCTGAGGGCCTTCACTTAGCTTCTCTGGAACGCGACTCTGGGTTCTGTCTTGCTTAAGATCTCACGGGAAGGCGCATGGCGACATCTGCTGGGCTCTGCATCTCCAAACGTCCATGTCTAGATCCCTGCTCTCTCTGGTTGGGACTCCAAGCATCTCCAAATGTCTGTGTCTCTGTTGGCTCTGAAGCCACTGTGTCTTCTCCAAAATGTCTCTTCTTTTTAAAGACTCCAGTAAACTAATCGAGATCCACCTTGGATGGGCGGAGTCACATCTCCATCTCATCAAAAGGTTCCACCTACAACTGGCTGTGTCACATCTCCATGGAAACAACCCAATCAAAGTCTCAACCCCACGGTATCAAATCAAGGTTAAAAGAAACATGGCTGTCTCCACAAGATTGGATGAGGAAAAAGGAAATGGCTTTTCCGGGCTACATAACAGCTTCAAACCGGCACACCAGTCGATGCTGGGACCTGTGGTTGTGCTGTAAATGGGTTATGGGGGAAGGCCATTGCTTCTCTTAGCCTGGGGCCAGCCACTTCTGTCCACAGCAGCCTTTTCTCTTATTCTGGGGAGCTGTAAAATCATCACCATTTTTCCCATGTGCTGTGAATGAATAGAGTTTGGCATGACCTGGGTCTCTGTCCCAGAAGCCAAGCTTTATCCCAACAGATACACTCTTTAAGGTGAAACATTGATGAACACACTTGGCACATGCTCCACCTCTTACAGGGCTGCTGGGTTCAAGCCCGGAAGGTCTGTCAGTCTTGGCAGGTGAGGCTGGTGGGAAGCCCAAGGCTCAGGCTCTCCCCAGGTCCGAAGGCCCCACCGGGTCGGTGCCATTCACCCAGTCTGTGCATCAGTAAGGCCTGGAGAACCACCTGGAATCTGCGCCTGCCTCCAGCTCCCCTCCTTCTGAGCTGGGCAGGTGGGGTATTTAAGTGGTCCTTCCACTTCATCATGTCCTTTCTCCCTGGTGACAGGAACAGGCCACACACCAAGCTATATGGTGACATGAGATCCATATACATTTTATTATCTTGCTTCTGCAAACAGACTCAAATACACAAGGCCATAAATACCCCATGGTAGGATTCGAATATCACAAATAAATGGGTAGGGACTTCCAGCAGTGTGGCCAGGAGACAGAGTCTCCTCTGTCACCAAGCCCCACTGCTGGCCCTGCCCTCTATGCCATGCTATCCCCCACTGCTGGAGGCACAGTTGGGTTGTTTGTTTCTTCCTGTTTTCAGGGCCCTTATTCTCAAATTAGTCTCAGTATCTGCTTAGGCACTTGCACAAAGTTTGCGTCAAGTCATAAGTATTTAATGGACGGATTTCCACCACGGGCTGATATTTGCAATGTATTCTATAAAATTCCTGCAGACACTTTTAAAGCCTGGAACCAGGTTCTCTATCTCTGCATCTTCGTTCTCGTGTTTCTCTCCATGGCATCTGATGCCTGGGGAGTACCTGGGCAGGATGGCTCCTTCCGTGCTCTGGGACGAGAAGAGGCACTTCAGGCTGGAGGGCTCAGCTGAGGACAGAAGTCCCCTAGAGCAGCCACCTCGGGCCCCAGCAAACGCCGCTCGCTCTGGGGATGGCTCTGGAGCACTCCGTGTTCTCCAGGCCCTGTTAGCATGACGCTTCCATCTTCTCAAAGGCGAATTATTTGATCTAATCCAAACCCCATGATTTTGACAAGGTGTCAGTCACCTCTTTTTTAACTTTGAGAAAACTGAGGCCCTGGCAGGCAATGGCCTTGGCCTCCCCAGGAGATCAGGGGAAGAGTTGGGACTGGACCCCAGGGCACCAAGTCCTAGGACCTCTCTCTGGTACCCCACAGGACTTCTCAGAGGTGGCAAAGGCTTTGGGCCCACTCCTTCTAGTGTGACCCTTCTCCTCCACCCTGATGAGGATGGACGGAATGATAGGGGTTGGACAACACAGAGAAGTGGGGAGAACGTACACTAGCCCTTTCCACATCTCAGAGTGTCTCAAAGCCAGTCTTCTTCTTTCTCTTTTTAACTGTGAAAAATGACATATGTAAAAAGCAATAAATTTCAAAGCATGCCGCGGCAATTAGTTATAGAACAGATTTCCAATTTTGATATGGGTTACAGTTTCATAATTTCAGGTTTTTCCTTCTAGCTGCTCCAAGACACTGGAGACTAAGAGAAATATCGACATGATTCAGCAGTCATGCTCATTTACTAAATCCTGTCTTCTTTGTTATAACTCTTTCTCCTTTGATCTTTTTTTCGCATGGGCAGGCACCAGAAATCGAACCCAGGTCTCTAGCGCGGCAGGCGAGAACTCTGTCTCCTTTGATCTTTCTCACAATCTTTAGGGGTATTTGGGCTATGCTCATTCTAACTTTCTCATTTTGAAAAGGGCTGTCGACAATATGGGATGGAGGCTGGAACTAAGTTGATGTTCTGGAGAGGCTAGCCCCTCTAGGTTTCAGGACTTATATGGTTTAGGTACCCATCTGGAGGTTGCAATTTTCTGGAAAGTAATCATAGTGCATGGAACCTTTGTAGAATCTCAGATAGAGCCCTAGGTGTTCTTTGGGGTTGGTGGGAATGGTTTTGGTTGGGGTTTGGCAAAACATGATAAATTTCAATATCTAGCTGAAGCTTGAGTAAGAGTAGCCTCCAGAGTAGCCTCTTGACTCTATTTGAACTCTTTCAGGCACTGTTACCTTATTTGTTACAATTCTTTTCACCCTTTTGGTCAGGATGGAATCATTGATCTCTCGGTGCCAGAGCTAGACTCATCCCTGGGAGTCATGCCCCACGTTGCCAGGGAGACTTTCACCCCTGGATGTCATGACTCATGTAGTGGGTAATGATTTTACTTGCAGAATTGAAGCTGTTCTTCTTTAGAGAGACCCTGAGGGCCAAGTCTGGTGCCCTTAAGAAGCAGGGGTGGGTAGGGGGCAAAACAGGCTGTGACTACCTCCTGGGGACTTGGGCAGAAGCCAGAAGGCTGGAGGACCCTGGTTAGCCCAGTGTAGCCTCTCTACAGGAAGGTGCTGATGTCAATAGTTGACTTAAGAGTACGGGATTCACACCCCCAAGAGAGCCTCTTCTGTTGCTCAGATGTGGCCTCTCCAGCCAACATGATGAGCAGTCTCACCACCCTCCCCCTCTCTGCATGGGACATGACTCCCAGGGGTGTGGACCTTCCTGGCAAAGTGGGACAGAGATCCTGGAATGAGCTGAGACTCAGCATCAAGGGACTGCGAAAAACCCTAGAATGAGCTGAGAATTAACATCAAGGGATTGAGAGAACCTTCTCGACCAAAGGGGGAAGAGTGAATGAGACTAAGTGTCAATGGCTGAGAGATTCCAAACAGAGTCGAGTGGTTATCCTGGAGGTTATTCTTACGCATTAAGTAGATATCACCTTGTTGTTCAAGATGTAGCAGAGAGGCTGGAGGGAACTGCCTGAAAATGTAGAGCTGTGTTCCAGTAGCCATGTTTCTTGATGATGATTGAACAATGATATAGCTTTCACAATGAGACTCTGTGAATGTGAAAACCTTGTGTCTGATGCTCCTTTT
>PVIY010033796.1:0-14952 GCA_004026745.1 Myrmecophaga tridactyla | reverse complement strand
GCGAGGGGTAAGGGGAATGGTATGTATAATCTTTTTTTCTCTAGTATCGTTTTATTTCTTTTTCTGTTGTCTTTTTATTTCTTTTTCTAAATTGATGCAAATGTTCTAAGAAATGATGAATATGCAACTATGTGATAATATTAAGAATTACTGATTGTATATGTAGAATGGAATATCTTAATGTTGTTTTGTTAATTTTTTTAATTAATAAAAGAAGTTTATAAAAAAAATAAAAATAAATTTAAAAAGAGTACGGGATTCAAATTCAGAACACAATGGTAAAGAAGACAGTGTCTATATTTTAGAACCACACATACTCTTTGAGACCAAAGGAAGAAAGGTTTATTTGGTCTGGAATTGAAAATTTCTGTAGGGCATACTCTAACTCAACCTATCTGCATAGCTCATTTGAACAACTGAAACACAGGGAGCCCAGAATAAGAATGAGGTCCTTTAACCCTGTATAGATTATTGTAATGCCTGGATACATCCTAGAGTATATTAAACAGATAATCAAAAAGTATTGGCAAAGTATTTCAAGAGATGGGAGAAAGAATATGGAACCATTAAACCTTGCCATCAGGGAATCCCCCGATACTGTGTCAAACTTTTTGGGACACCTAAATCAATAGGCCATGCCCTCTATCATAAGGGTTACTCTTGTGAAGCTTATGTACATAGCAGAGAAGCTTAGACTATCTATAGGTATGCCTAAGAATTACTTCTGGAGGACCTCTGTTGTTGCTCAAATGTGGCCTCATTCTCTCTAAGCCCAACTCTGCAAGTGAAATCATTGCCCTCCCCCTATGTGGGACTTGACATCCAAGGGTGAAAGTCTCTCTGGTGATGAATCTGGCCCTGGCACCATGAGATCAATCATTCCATCCTGACCAAAAGGAGGAAAAGAAGTGTAACTAATAAAGTATCAGTGGCAGAGTGAGTTCAAACAGAGTTGAGAGGCTACTCTGGAGGTTGCTCTTACACAAGCTTCAGTTAGACATTACTACCTATCATAACCTACCAACCCCAACCAGGACCATTCCAGCCAATCCTAAAAACACCTAGGGCAATATATAAGATTCCACAAGGGTTCCATGCACTAGAGTAAATTTCCAGAAACCTACAACCTCCAGATGGATCCCTGGACCAGATAAGTCCTGAAACCTAGATGGCCCAGCCTCTCCAGAACATCAGATAGTTCCATCTTCCTACCCCATATTAGTGACAGACCCTTCCAAAATGAAAAAGTTAGAATGGTCATGGCCCAAACACCCCTAAAGAGAGCGATGGAAAGATAAAAGGTGATGGTGGACTTATATAGAGAAGATAGGATTTAACAAGTTAATATGATTGTTGAATCGTTAAATTGATATCTCTTTTAGTCTCCAGTGTGTTGGAGCAGCTAGAAGTAAAAACCTAAAATTGTGGAATTGTAACCCATATCTCTAAAATATGTTCTACAACTAATTGTGGTGCTGTGCTTTGAAATTTATTGCTTTTTTGTATATATGTTATTTTTCACACACCAAAAAAAAAAAAAGAAAGAAAAAAGTTGATTGTGATGATAAAAATAGATTTAAGCCCTCTAGCCTCCTATATTCTGGAGCAGCTAGAAGGAAAAATATGAGAGGGTCGATTGGTAGCCCATGACAAACTCTGGGATCTGTCCTGTAACTACTTATTGAAGAGTGCTTTGAAAACTATTACTTTTTTATTTCTTTGCTTTGTATATATGTTGTACTACTCAATTAAAAAGTTAAAAAAAAAAAAACAGTACGGGATTCAGACACATGGTTCACAAAATAAGAAGGAAGTTCAGTAAAAGATTTCTTCCCCGTTTCCCGCTGCTTCACCAGCCACCAGTTCCTTCTTTACAAGCACTGATATTTTCTACCTTTGTAAGTCTTTCCTAGCAGTGTTATGCATATTCATAAACAGATGTATGTACCTGTATATATGTACATAAGTGTGTATAGATATAGATACACAGATATTCTTGCTTTCTGTTTTCAGCACAAACAGCAGCAACAGCTCTGTATACATACATAATATATAATAGTAAAAACAGCAAACACTCATTAAGTACTACTGTGTCTGGATGCTGTTAAAACATTACATGTTTTAATCCATTAATACATTGTCTTAATTCATTTCAACCGCACAGCCATCCCACTAAGTAGCCTTATTTTTTTCAGTCCTACCCATCACCAAAGCCATGCAAATTGAAATTACACTGAGAGAGCCATGTGCACTCAGAGAGCCATCGCAACGACCACAGACCAAGAAGCTTGCCAGCGTCCTGTGCTGGAAGGGTGCGGGGAAATTGGCACTCTGTAGATTGTGGGGGAGCCATTTAGTGGTATCATTTGAAATTAAAACAGCACATAACTTTTTTTTTTAATTGATAAATAAAAGAACAACATACAAACACGAACATTCTTAACATACAAACATTCCATACATGGTGTACAATCAATGGCTTACAATATTATTAACTCTTTATTATATATATATATGATTTATTTATTTTTTATTTAAAAATATTTAACAAATGAACAAAAACATTCTTAACATATGATCATTCTGTTCTACATATATAATCAGTAATTCACAATATCATCACATATTTGCATATTCATCATCATGGTCATTTCTTAGAACATTTACATCAATTCAGAAAAAGAAATAAAAAGACAACAGAAAAATAAGTAAAATGAAAACAGAAAAAAAAAGATTATACATACCATACCTCTTACCCCTCCCTTTCATTGATTACTAGCATTTCAAGCTAAATTTAACATTTGTTCCCCCTATTATTTATTTTTATTCCATATGTTCTACTCATCTGTTGACAAGGTAGATAAAAGGAGCATCAGACACAAGGTTTTCACAGTCACACTATCACACTGTGAAAGCTATATCATTATCCAATCATCATCAAGAAATATGGCTACTGGAACACAGCTCTACATTTTCAGGTAGTTCCCTCCAGCCTGTCCATTACATCTTGAATAATAAGGTGATATCTACTTAGTGCGTAAGAATAACCTCCAGGATAACCTCTCAACTCTGTTTGGAATCTCTCAGCCATTGACACTTTGTCACATTTCACTCTTCCCCCTTTTGGTCGAGAAGGTTTTCTCAATCCCTTGATGCTGAGTCTCAGCTCATTCTAAGGTTTTTCTCAATCCCTCGATGCTGAGTCTCAGCTCATTCTAGGATTTCTGTCCCACATTGCCAGGAAGGTCCACACCCCTGGGAGTCGTGTCCCATGTAGACAGGGGGAGGGCGGTAAGTTTGCTTGTTGTGTTGGCTAGAGAGAGAGGCCCCATCTGAGCAAGAAAAGAGGTTCTCATGGGAGTGACTCTTAGGCCTAATTTTAAGTAGGTTTGACCTATCCTTTGTGGGGTTAAGTTTCATATGAACAAACCCCAAGATTGGGGGCTCAGCCTATAGCTTTGGTTGTCCACACTGCTTGTGAGGATATCAAGAATTCAAGTTGGAGAAATTGAATTTTCCCCCGTGGAACAGCACATAACTTTGATCCAGAAATTTCATTTCTAGACAGACTTATTTCACAGATGCTGAGTGATTGGGGCACGAGTTAAATGTAGCAGCACTGTTTGTGATAGCAAAAGATGGGAAACTATGTGAGTGTCCTTCAATGGGGACTGGCTACATCACTGTGTTATAGTAACATCCATCCATTGGAGTACTAAGTGTGACTTTTAAAAAATGAGCAAAGTCTTTCGGCACAAAGGTGAGATCTCTCCAAGATGGAGAGGCAGTGTGACATCATGGCTGTGCTGGTTTTAAACTATTACACACTCCAGAAAATCCATGCTTTAACCCTGATCCACTTTTGTGGGGCCAGACCTATTGTTTCAGGTAGGAAACTTTGGTTGGATTATTTCCATGGAGATGTGACACACCCAGTTGTGGGTGTGACCTTTTGGTTAGATTACTTCTTTGGAGATGTGACACACCCGACTATGGGTGTGATCTTTTTATTAGATGGAGATGTGACTCCACCCATTCAAGGTGAGTCTTGATTAATTTACTAGAACCATTTAAAAGTGGACACATTTTGGGAAATCTTAGAGCAGACACTTGGAGAACAGGAGTGACAGAGCCAACAGGGCCCACACAGACATTTGGAGATGCAGGACCCAGCAGATGCCACCATGTGCCTTCCCACGAGATGCTAAGCAAGCCAGAACCTGGAGAGAGCCAAGGAGAAGCCAAGAGAGGAACCCCTACAGGAACAGAGGCTGAAAGCAACGGAGCCGAGGAGCAGATGCCAGCCACGTGTATTCCCAGCGGACAGAGATGCTCCAGATAACATCAGACTTTCTTGAGTGAAGGTAATCTCTTGTTGGTGCCTCAATTTGGACATTTTTATGGCCTTAGAACTGTAAGCTTGTAATGTAATAAATTCCCTTTACAAAAGCCATTCCATTTCTGGTATATCACATTCTGGCAACTTTAGCAAACCAATACAATGGCTAAGAATTCAGACTGAGCCAGGCTTCCTGGCCCTGCTGCTCTCAGCAGTGCACACGTGGACAATTACATCACCTCTCCATGCGCATGGTTTCCTCGTCTGTAAAGCGGGACTTGGAATAACACCCACCCCCAGCCAACCCTCACACGAGTGAGAAAGAAATGCTCACCACCATATGCCACTGGGATTGTTTGTGGATATTTGTTACACAGCATTATTATGGTGATAGCTAGCTGATACAAGCCCACAGTAGGCACTCAATAAATGCTGCTTAAAAGGCAACTGAGTAAACCCTTTCCTGGCAGTTGGGAACTTCATAGGGATCCACACAGAGCCCAAGGAGAAAGCTCAGGGTTAATATCCAAAGAACAACCAAGACACCGGAGTTTTATTTATTCAACAGTTGAGGTTTTTTTTTCCTTTTTTTGAGTACTTGCTATGTTGGAACCTGAAGCAATACAAATAAGAATCAGTACTGGCCCTTGTCCCCAGAGCTGACCATCTCTTGGAGGAAAGATTGGTAAACAATTACGAGATGTTGTGCCACTTGCTGAGACAGAGGTGTATAGAGTGTGCAGGAGGGGACAACCAGTCCTATGCAGGGCAGGGGCAGGGCAGGGGCTAAGCCAGGGGGCGCACTGCCTGGTGAGGTAAGCTGAATGCAGGCTGAGAAGGCCTGGAAGGATCCGGAAAGGAGCTTGTATGCCATTCCTGAGTCTCAGGGAAGCTGAGAAGTTTTTCACAGGGCAAGGTGCTGTGTTCAGGTTTGTGCCTTGGGGAGGTAACTCTGGAGGCGGGGTAGATGACGCAGAGGGCAGTTGCAGAGCCCAGGGTGTGAAGCTGCCACAGTGCCTGCCTCCTGCTGCAGCTCAGAACTCAGACAGGGACAACTCTGGGGACAGTGTTGATCCGGGGTCCCAGGTGAAGCAAGAGGGGAGTCCCGGGATGGAAATTGCAGGAAGCCTGGCTGTAGAGGTTTAGATACCCAGGGGATTATTTTCCTCTGAGTAAGAAATCAGGAGGCAGTAGCTGCTGACTGATGCTGGCCCTGGTGACTCCACGGAATTAGGGTGACAGCTCTGAAGCCCCTCTGACCCTCTTGTCATCTCAAGGTGACTGCTGCAGCCCTAGGGACCGTGGCCACATTCACAAGAAAACAGACGGACAGAAAGGTAGAAAGGAGGGCTGCCCTAGTCACATCTGTTCTTTCATCCGGATAGCAGACGTTTTACCTGATACTTTCACCCTGTCTCCCATCAGCGACATCCACTCGCGTCTTATGGTCCAACCCTAGATGCAAAGGAGGCTGGGAACTGGGGACCAGGCTTGTGCTTGGCTTAAACTCATCTTAGCTCCCTTGCTTGGAGGCAGGTACATTTCTGCCTAAACAAATCGGGCTTTTATAGGGAAGCAGGGGAGTGGGTCTGGGGCAGACAAAGTATACGCCTGCCACGGGGTCTCCAGCACCTCCAGCAGACACAGCCCAAAGTGGCATTTTCTCTACCCTGGGAGCACCTGGTGTACTGCCAAGAACTCAGCCTCTTGCTTTCTGGACTTGACGCTGTGAAGCTTATTCATCTCCCCACTCTCGTTCCCAGCCCTTGCCTCAGTGGGCCCATTCGCCCCGGTCCCTCTCAGAGGGCCCTTAGAAGTGGGTTCAGCCACTGGGGTGGGGGTGGGGCCGAGCGAGGAGGCCTCCCTGGGTCACCCACCAGGCACAAGCACCCCATCACCGAATTCCCTGCCACACTTCCTTTGACAAGGTGAGTTGGCGAGGGGGCGCCTGGGGACAGCCGCTGTTTGGAGTCCGGGGTGCTGGGAGCAGAGAGGGCTCCAGACTCTCTTGCTGGTCCCCTCTTTTGACAAGTGTCGTGAGCCACGGGGGGTCTAGGGAACAGACAGCAAGAGGACATGAAGTGCCCAGCATGGTACATGTCTTGGGTGGGCAGCTGGATTCTTCCAAACATGAGCTCGATAGCTGTATTAGTCAGGACAGGCTGGGTCACGCTTCGGTAACAAATGGTCCCAAACATGCAATGGGGTGAGCACAAAGGTTTAGTTTTTACTTGTGCTACATGTTCATCGTAAGTCCACTGGGACATCTGCTCCTTTTTGCCTCCTGGAACTCAGGTGGATGGAGCAGCCACCACCTCAAACTTGCTAGTTGCTGTGAGAGAGGGAAAGAAAATATCAGGTTGGAATGTGTGTAGGTAACTCACAATGACATTTAAATGCTCTGATCTGCAAGGAACTCACCATGTGCTGGCCAGAGCCAGTCACAGAGTCTCACCCAACCACAGAGGGACCCAGGAGTGACCTTGCCAGGGACCTGGATGACAGAGGGCAGCAAATGTTGAGTAAAAACAGCAAGAAATGGGTGTGGTCAAAAGGACTCCTAAAAACCCCTTCAGCCATTAGATAACGGTAGGCAGAAAAATGAAATGTAACCTAAACCTCACACTTACACAACTAAACCAAAATGGATCACGGGCTTAAATGTCAAGTATGAAACTACAGAACTTCTAGGGGAGAAAAAAAGGAGAAAATCTCTGGAATCTAGGACTAGGCAAACTTACATGTGACACAAAAACACAATCTATGAAAAGAAAAATGGATAAATTGGGCCTCATCAAAATTAAAAACTGTCTCTGCTAAAGACTGTTAAGAAATTCAATGGCAAACTGCAGATTGGGAGAAAATATTTGCAAACCACAATATCTGATCAAGGACTTGTATTGAGACTATCTAAAAAGCTCTCAAAACTCAATTTAAAAAACAAACAAACAATCTGATTAGGAAATGGATGGTCAACATCCTTGCAACCTTTAGAAAGATGCAGAGTAAATCCACAATGAGCTATCACTACACACCTATGAAGATGGCTAAAATGAAAAATAGTGATAACACCACATGCCAGCAAATATGCAGGGAAATTGTGAAATGGTTCAGTCACTCTAGAAAATAGCTCAGCAGTTGCTTTTAAAACAAAAAATGGACTTACCACAGTACCCAGAAATTGCACAATTGGGTGTTTCAGAAGAATGAAAACTTACTTTCATGCGGAAACTGGTACACGAATGTTCACAGAAGCTTTAAATCATAATTGCCCCAAACTGGAAACGACCCGAATACCCTTCAGTGGGTGGTGACTAGTTAAACAAACTGTGGCACGTCCACATCACGGGACACTTCTCCATAATAAAAAGGAACAAACTATTGATAACCCACAGCGACTTGAATGAACCTCAAGGAAATTATGCTGAGTAAGAGACACAAACAGCGAGCCCTGTAACCCAGGAGCTATAGTCAACAGTGTAACCATTAAAATGTGCTCTCATTTGTAACAAATTCAGTTTGCAACAAATTGTAACAAAAGTTCCACACCAAGGAGAGGTATTACTAATGGGGTGGTTTATGGGTATCCTGTATCTTTTTTTTTTTTTTTTGAATCCTGTATCTTATGTGTGATTGTCCTGTAAACCCACAACTTCTCTTAAAAAGAAAAGAAGATACATACCTCATGATTCTATTTACATAACATTCTTAAGATAACAAAACTTGAGAGATGGGGAACAAATTCGAGGTTTCTGAGAGCTGGAGATGAGGGAGAAGAGATGGATGTGGCTGTAAAGGGGTGGCAGGGGGAGCCTGGTGGGAAGAAAGAGTGAAGGAGCTGGATTGTTGTGGTTATACAAAGTAACACAAGTGATGATACGGCACAGAGCTACACACATGCGCACACGCGAGTGCATGTACGTCTGGTGAAACTGACCACACCAGCTCTCAGGACTCTATCACGTCCACTCCTGCTCTCGAGGCCCTGCAGATGCAAGATGCCAGTATTGGCACGAGTGTAACTTTCCAGAAACCTACAACCTCCAGATGGGTCTCCAGACCAGATAACTCCTGAAACCTAGAGGGCCCAGCCTCTCCAGAACATCAGCTAGTTCCATCTCCTTACCCTGTATTAGTGACATGAAAATGTTAGAATGGCCATGGCCCAAATACCCCTAAAGAGTGGGAGAAAGATCAGAGGTGATGCTGGAGTTATACAGAGAAGGTAAATGAGTATGAGTGCTGAATCATTACATGATGCTTCTTTTAGTCTCCAGTATCTAAGAGCAGCTAGAAGTAAAAATCTAACATTATGGAATTGTAACCCATACCAAACTCTGCAATCTGTTCTACAACTAATTGTGGTGCTGTGCTTTGAAATGTATTGCTTTTTTGTATATGTGTTATTTTTCACAAAAAAGAAAAAAAAAGTCAATTGTAATGATAAAAAAATACTTATTCTGTCTAGCCTCCTATATTCTGGAACACATAGAAGGAAAAATCTGAGAGGATGGTATGGCAGCCCGTGATAAACTCTGGGATCTGTCCTGTAACTACTTGCTGAAGGGCACTTTGAAAACTATTGCTTTTTCTTCCTTTGCTTTGTATGTATGCTATACTATACAATAAAAAGAAATGCCAGCATTGGACAGCATCTGGCAAGGGGTGTGGGGAATGTGTTGGGTATCTCTGCACACCTTCTTGTGAATCTATAATTATTTCCAAATGAAAATTAAAAAAAAATCCCTTTGGCTACCTATAAAGAAATGTGCTTCAGGGTCATTTTGTACAAAAATCTCCATATATTTAAACACCCAAATCCCACGAGTGCTGCCAGGTGCTCCCGGGTGAGGGCTCCTGGGAACGGGGATGTGCAGAGGAGCCAGAGTTCTCTCTTCCAGCATGTCACTGCGCGGAAGCTGCCGGGTCACTGCCGCTTTGCCATCTCTCCTCTCTCTCTCTCTCATGGGTTTCAAAGACCTACAGCTTCTTGTCTGAAACCCTTGAGATGGGAAGTTTTGAAGCTCTTTTTTTGAGGGGGGTTAGAAAAGGAATTTAATGCTGGGGTGTTAATTATTTAACTCTCATCCACCCACCAGCAGGGTCCTGGGCAGCCTTCTGTAATCAAATACATAAATACTCATATCTGCATTCGGTAACGCTGTGTATGTTAGTGGGATAAAGACAGATGATAGTCTCCTGTCTTCAGTTCAGATCAGCTTTTGTCCCAGACCTCACACTCGCAAACCTGAGTTTGGTTTTTGGAGCTTTCGGATTTTAGAATTGCGGGTGGTGGCGTACAAGCTGGATGTGCATGCTTCAGCCCCGCCAGGCGAGGTCCCAGCCCCGTGTGGCCTGGTTTGTGTCTGAGTGTGAGCGGCTCTGGGAGGCCTGCTGCCCAGGCAGATGCACAGGGACCAGGAGCACCACGTGGCCACTTGTTCGCCTCCATCCTAGCCGTGTCTGGCCCTCGGGCCTCTCCTCCTGGCCCCCGAAGGCGTGTGCCCTGTTCCTGAAAGGGCAGTGTGGCTCCCAAGCCCTGGAAAACAAATCTGGGCCCCTGAGCCACTCTCACCACCCCCCACCCCCACCCCAGCTCTGGAGCCCAGGTATATCTACCAGCAGACTCCAGGGGGCTGGGGCTGGAGCTGGGGGGGGGGGGGCTGACAAGGAGCCCACATTCCCACCCCCTACTTTTACAGGTGATGGAACTGAGGCCCAGAGAGTGTGAGCAAGTCTTGAACTGTGCCTGGGTGTGTCAGAGAGTCAGGGAGCTGCTGGAGGATGTTTAAAATAAAAGCCTCCGCCGGGGGGTACAGAGTCCAAAAAACACTTCCGCACCTTCCCTCCTAGCTCACGGAGAGGCACCCCTTCTTCCCTGAACTCCAGTGGGAAAGGTTTCCAGCTCAGCCTTTCTCCCCCAGGAGCAGGGGATGAAATCCCCCAGTCACGCCTCATCCCCTTCCCCTGCACCCCTCCCCGCCGCACCCCCAGCACGGCACGCCCGGGGCGGGGAGGAGGCGGCGGGCGCCCCGGCTGTGGGTGGGGGTGGGCGCCCCCGCCGCCCGGGCTCTGTAGGGGCCGCCTTGCCTCAGCGCCGGCGGCCGCGCACCCCGCCGCCCTGGACGCGGTTCAAGCTTTTACGGGCCCTCAAATTGGGGCTGGAGCCAGAGAGGAAATACTAAAATCCTGTCTACACAACTCCCGTCTGTGCGCTTCCCGGAGACGCGGGTGCTCTGTCGGAGGGGTCTCCCCTGCTCCCCGGCCCCGCTGACGTCCCCTCCCACCAGGTCCCCCGGGTTGCGGGGGAGGGATGGCCAGGGTCGCCGTCAGGGGCCTGCGGAGCTGTCAGCGTCGCCTGCCTCTGCATCCCGGGCGCGGCGCGCGAAGCTGAGCCCCGACGCGCGCTGCAGGCGTTGACCCCACTCTGGCCTGGCCCGGTGGCCGGAAGATACCCAGCCTTTCAGGGCTCCTAGTTCTACAGACGTAGGCGAGGGGGTGGGGGGACCCTTCAGCCACCTGCAGCTCTGAAGGCAAAGGCCTTTGCATCCTTAGCTGTGACATGGTCAAATACTGGGGAAGCCTCCTGTGAAGACAGACTGGAGGGAGACAGCTCAGAGGTGATTCACTAAACCACGGTCATTGTCGTTATATAGCATCATCGAGGCAGGCACATACACTTTAACATGTAATACCTTAACCCCATTTACAGGAGGAGTAACTAGAACACGGAGGAGCCAAACGACTTACCCAAGGCCACCAAGCTAGTGGTGGGCTGGGCCCAGGTTTGGACCCAGACAGGCTGGGTTCAAAGGCTGTGTGCTTTGCCACCACTCTGACCTGTAACAAAGGAGGAGCCGGTGGCCAGAGTGGCTGGTCCACTCAGCGCGGCCATGGCCAGGTAGGAAGCTCTGCACATGAGGGTCCCAGCCTCCTTCCCAGTACTGTCCCTGCCACGGGCCCCCAGACTGCTCCCCCTGCTGGCCTGCCGGGTGCTTGCGGTCCTGAACAGCGACTCCTGCTCCCACCTCTGGGCCTCAGCTCACCCCCGTCCATAGCACAAAGCTTGGTCTGCAACTACCTGTCCCTCAGGCCTGTCGCCCAGGCCCTGCTGACCACCACCTCCTCCAGAGGGGCCTCAGTGCTCCCCCCAGCCCTGGACCCCTCATCAACAGGGCACTCACCCCCTCATCCTTGGGCTCCCTGGTCTGTGAATGTGTTTATCCCCCTCATTCTGGTCCCTCACCGAGGCTCCTGCAGGTAAAGCCCAATCTCCTGTGCAGAGCCAGGCTTCATGTTTGAGGAATGTGAATTTATACTCACAGCAAATCTGGGGTGCTTGGTGACATTGCTCTGGGGTCCTGTGTGAGGGCAGGTGAAGAGGGGCCCAAATCAGCCTGCTGCAAGGAGGGGGTGGTGGGGTAAACATCAGCCCCTGGGTTCCCACATCCACTGCCAGCCCGGGAAACTGCTGGGCCCATGGGAGTATGGCCCCTGCCCGCCTTTCCCTCCTGCTTCCTTTCCCCGTTAGTCATCAGGGCCTCCGGAAGCAGAGGGTTCCCCTTATTTAATAGGGCCTTAGGGAGCCAATGCTGCCCCAGCTGAGGGCAGACACTCCCAAGGCCTGGCCTTGCTCACTGACCCCAGGCTGGGTTTGGGTACTACCCCGCCTGTGCTGGGCTCTCAAGCCTCCCTCCTGCTTCTTTCACCCTCCCAGTGCCTGCACCCGAGGCTTGGCAATGCTGTGGCAATAACACAGCTTCTGGAATCCGGAGGCCTGAGTTGAGTCCTAGTGCTGCTGCAGCCTGGCCATGAGGTATTGGACAAGTCACTTAACCACTCTCAGTTTCCCCTTGGGAATGACAGTGTTCAGCGGGAACACATGGGAGCTGAAGTGGAAGTCACATGAGGGTGGTGACCTGGTCTCTCGCAGGGAGGCTGGGGGGAGCTGGGACCCAGGCGCAGCTGTGATGGCAGGTGGAGGGAGGACGGTAGGTCCCTCTGGGCGGGTCTGCTGGCTGAGTCTCATGGAAAGCTGAGACCTACTCTGCCAAAAACTGAAGGCGAGCGGCCCCAACCTCACCGCAGGGGCATGTGTCTCTGCCCTCACCGCCAGGCAGTCTTGACCCTCAGGGAGTGGCTGAGCATAGGTGGTGGCTGCCATGCCTGGGAATGGGGGTGGGGTGGGGGGAAGGGGATGGAAGCGGGGGCATGGGTGTCCGGCAGATGCCCGCAGAGCTGCAGCCACCCCCAGGGCTCTGAAATCAGGCACAGCGCTGAAGGGCTGAAGATCTGGGAGTGCAGGGCCGGCGGGAGGCAGTGCACCGGGAGGCACATCACCTGCTGCTACAGGCTGGCAAAACCCGAGAATGCAGGTGGTGGGGCCTCCTCTTGTTCTTGTCCCCAAGCCCTGCGTGTCAGCTGTGCCCTTCCCAGGCACTGGGACCCCTCACAGTCCTGAGACCAGGGCTGCCTCGGAAGCCGCAGGTTTCCGGGCGCCAGACTATGCACGCTGCATGGAGTGGTGGCGCCCCCTGCTGCTCAGGCCAGGCCATGCTGGCCACTCCTTGGCCCCTCACCAGGTGACCCTACCACCAGGGACTCAGGCTTTCGAGGGACGCTGGCGGGTGGGAAACTCCTTTCCATTTGACCAAAGAGAAAACCAAGGGTCAGAGAAGTGCAGTCAGTGGCTCAGGATCTCACTGAATGGCAGAGACAGGCCATTTAATGTTAATGTAACAACTCACATATGCTGGGAAGAGCATCCTTCTTTACCTTAATGTCAAATTAGCTAAGACCCTGACTCTACCTTTGCCCGCCTGGGAAGAAATTCATTTTCAGTTGCTATTGGAGGTGGGGGTGGGTGGGGACAATGCTCCTATGGTTCAGAAAATGGGGGGTGAGGGGACTTAAAATCTTCCATGCATTGGGGCCACTGTGAGAGCTTCATGCACCAGCCTTGGGAAGTCCTGGTCCCCAGGGTTCCTGTGTCCACTCCCTGCACGAAGCCCCACCCCAGCTGTGGCCCTCTGAACTCTGCAGCCCCCAGACCCACAAAACTCAGCCTTGAATCTCTGTGGTCATGAACTGCCAGTCCAGGGCCTCCTGTCTTCTGAAGATGACATCTGAGATGGCACAGCTGCTTCTTCCAGGGTCCTTTCCTCATCTGGGAGAGTTTAGCTGAAACATGAAGATGAGGAGGCAGGTTAAGCTTCACCACTTTAGCTTCTTTAGAATACTGTAATAAAAAATTAAAAAAAAAATACTGCAATCGTTGAGAAAATGAACTCACTAAAGATGGACAGATTAGCCCCATGTAATTGATTCTAGACTTCTGATTTTGATTAAGTTCAAAGGGGAAAGAAAATCTGACTCCATTTTCTGTAAATGTTATTGGAATTTTAAAGAAAACTGGAGCTTCACTAATATAGTTTATTTCTTGGAGTTTAAGAATTTATTACTTGAAAATTTATTCTTACTAGGATCATAAATTTCCTTTGCTAGGCAACTGAAGCGCTTGCAAAGAAAGCGTATTATATTAAATTTGTAAATGCAGTTTAAAATGTTTAAGGGAATTTAAAGTTTGTGAAAGCTTTTAAAAGGAGTTTAGTTGCTTCTTGTTGAATTAATAGATCATTAATCAAAGAAAATTGAGGGTCACAGTTTGTATCTTGCCATATTTATAAACAGAATGATGAGATTTGTAGAATGAATATAAGGACTTCAGGATAACTACATTATTTTGATTTTAATAAAAGGAGATTTAATTTAAAACCCAAGTCCCTGTAAGAAGTCCTTTCTGGACTGCCTCAGACATTAAAAATAATTTGTTAATTAATTATTCGCTATTAATAATAACAGTTAACAATTATGGAGTGCTTTACACACCATCTCAATCTTCCATAAACCCTGAGCTGGAGGGAGGTCACTGATCTGCTCTAGGCCACCCGCCCATCTTGGAAGTAGCCTGAGCTGGACTGGAGCTTAGCTCTCAGATCCAGAGATTTCTCTCTTAACACTGGTGTCCTGTGGTTTTGGGGGTCTGGGTGTCTAATGTCCCAATTCCCTAACATATACCAATGAATGCTATCTTCTCAGCACCCCCTCTGCCACCTGCTTGGCTACTTTGGTACTCAACAGTATCTAAATCTGAACCCATAAATGCCTTTCGTAGAACTGCTGTGTGTTTGTGTCCTAAAAACCCAGAAATTCCAGACTTCTGGGAAGATGGCTGACTAGAGCAGTTTGAGATTAGCCCTGCTGCACGGAAAAGTTAGAGAAGGGACAGAAGGACGACTGAGGCAGCAATTCGGGAGTGCGGATGACCTGGGAGAGCCTTCTACACCACATGTGGCAGCCGTGGTTGCAGAGGCCAAGGAACTGAGAGGCAGAGGGCTGGAGCCTGGCGCAGAGCCGCAGAGCCCGCAGGAGTGCACAGACGGGAACGCGGGACTAGGAAGTAAGCCAGGCCGCATTCCTTGGCCGCTACCTCACCAGCATAGCCCCATGACCAGTGACTCACCCCATATCCCACGCACCTGAACCCTGTCACCTGCTCCCATTCCCCATGCTCCAGGCACCTCCACCCCCCCAACCCCTAGTGCACATACCTT
>PVIY010033795.1:0-27713 GCA_004026745.1 Myrmecophaga tridactyla | reverse complement strand
CTAATTTGTTGGATATTAGTATAGCTACTCCTGCTCTTTTCTGGTTGTTATTTGCATGAAATATCTTTTCCCAGCCTTTCACTTTCAACCTATGTTTATCTTTGGGTCTAAGATGTGTTTCCTGTAGACAGCATATAGAAGGATCCTGTTTTTTAATCCATTCTGCCAGTCTATGTCTTTTGATAGGGGAGTTCAATCCGTGACGTTGGATTTTGTTTGCTGTTTTAATTAGAACTGGTACATCAATACTCACAAGTGACATTAATTTGTAATTTTTCCTCTTTGTGCTTTATTAATATTTTACTTGCTGTTAATTTCAAAACTCTGAAAAAATTTATAGAGCATCACAACATAAGATCTTTAAAGGTTCATAGAATTTCCCCTTTGAAGGAATCTGGATCTGATAGTTCCTAGAAACTTACTCTCTTTCTTCTTGGGAGAATGGCTAGTTTGGGCTTTCTATTACTAATTGTGACAATTTTGATTGGTTGTATTTCTTTAGAAAATCATGTTTCATCTAGGATTTGAAATTTATTTGAATGAAGGTAGAAAACTAGTCTCATAATAAAAATGTTATTTTGTTTCAATAATTACTGTATTTTCTTATTTTGTCTTTTTGTTCATCACATTTTCTTGATTACATTAGTTTTGGTTTATATATTTTTTTTTCTAAAATGATAATTTTGAAGCCAACTGTTTTGCTATTCTTTTTTGCTTTCATCATTACATTTACTTCCTATGCTTTCTTTTCATTTATTTCTAGTTCTTATTTCACCTCTCTGAGTTGCAAATTTAATTCATTCATCATTGTCTTCCTTTTTTATTGATCAAAATGATAAAGGCTATGAATTTTCTTCTGATAGCTTCTAAAATATATTTCACAGATTCTGGTATGTAGTGTTTCAATGATCATAATTTTTAGAAATTTGTAATTTTCTTTATAATTTTATTTACCCATAAGGTGTTTTTAATGAAAAGTCATTTAATTTTCCATTAATATGATTTTTTGGTTTTTAATTTTGTGAATGATTGCATATTTTCCCTTCAAGATCCGGAAATGTTATTTTAATATTTCTAGTTTGTGTAATTAACTAATATTTCTTTGTAGTTTAAAATATATGATTACCTTTTGTGAATGATCAGTCCATGCTAGAGAAGATGGTGCAACTTCTTTTCTTAGTGTCTATCTGATATACTCCATGTGTAGTCATGATTATGTTGTCCAGCTCTTCCATATCCTTGCTGTTTTCTACTTGATATTTTTGTCATTGAGTGTGACAGGTTAAAATCTCCTGATGTCATTGTATTTTTATTTATTCCTCCTTTAATCCTTTGTAATTTTTGCTTTATAAAGGTTGCTGTATACTAAAGGTATTATTTAGTATTGCATAAATATTTCATAGATACTCAAAATTATTACATTACATTTTGAATTATGGCATGTGGCACAAAAAGAATAATTTCTTTTCACATTTAAGCTTTTTTGGCTTAAATTCTATTTCATATTGTGTTAATAAACATTATTTCTTATGGTTTTATTTGTCTGATATAGCTTTAGTCTTCTCTTAGACCTCTGAAATCTTTTTCCTTTATAAATCTATCTCATAGACAGCATATAGCTGTGACACAATTTTTTTCTTCTTCCTTCTGCATTTATTTATTTTTTATGAACGTTTTTATTGTGAAATATAACATATAAAAAACAATACATTTCAAAATACATTGTAACAAGTAATTATAGAACAGCTTTCAAAACTTGGTATGGGTTACAGTTCCACAATTTTAGGTTTTTCCTTCTAGCTGCTCTAAAACACTAGAGACTAAAAGAAACATCGACGTAATGATTCAGCAGTTATGCTCATTTGTTAACTCCTATCTTCTCTGTTATAACTCCTCCTTCTCCTTTGATCCTTCTCTCAATTTTTATGGGTATTTGGGCTCTACCCATTCTAACTTTTTCATATTAGAAAGGGTGGTTGATAATATGAGGTAGGGGATTGGAATTAGTTGCTATTCTGGGGAGGTTGATTTCAGGACTTAACTGGCCTAGGAACCCATCTAGAGGTTGTAGGTTTCTGGAAAGTAATCATAGTGCATGGAACTTTGGTAGAATCTCAGATAGAGCCCTACGTGTTCTTTAGGGTTGACAGAAATGGTTTTGGTTAGGGTTTGGGAAACCATGGTAAACAGCAATATCTAGCTGGAGCTTGCATATGAGTAGTCTCCAGAATAGCCTCTCGACTCTGTTTGAACTCTCTCAGACATGGATACCTTATCTTGTTACATTTCTTTTCCCCATTTCGGTCAGGAAGTCATTGTCTAGCCCATGGTGCTAGGCCCAGGATCATCCCCGGATTCATATTCCATGCTGCCAGGGAGACTTTCATCCCTACATGTCATGTTCCAGGTAGGGGCAAGGGTAATGATTTTACTTGCTGAGTTGGGCTTAAAGAGAGTGAGAGAGGCCATGTCTGAGTAACAAAAGAGGTTTTCTGGGAGTAACTCTTAGGCATAACTATAGGCAAGTCACAAGATCAGGGGCTTGGCCTATTGACCTGGGAGCCCCTAATGTGTATCAGAGGTTTCTCTGGTGGTAAATATTAATTGTTCCATATTTTTTCTTCCATCGCACAAAGGGTTTTGCCAGTACTTTTTAATTATCTGCTCAACAAAGTCTGGGAGGTATCTGGACATTATACTAAGCTCTACAGAACTACAAGCCCTCATTCCCATTTTGGGGTCCATGTGTTCGTGTTGTTTAAATTAGCTATTCAGACAAGGGAAGTTACATTACACGCTACAGAAAATTTTAGTTGGGGACAAAATAAAGTTCTCTTCCTTTGATCTCATATAGTAGGTGAAGTTCCAAAATACAGACAATGCAGTCCTTACCTCTATATTTTGATTTACCTTAGTCCTTACCAGATTGGCTTTGTTCTTATCTCCAACTGAAGTCTGATCTCTTTTTTGGTTTCTTTAATAGTTGTTGCGTGTGGCAATGCTGACTTCCAAACCTGCAGAACTTCTACTCTGTCTTCCCTGTCACAGTTCCGTGGAAATACCTGTTTATACATATGTAGCACAGCTGTTCAAAATCTAGAAATAACAATTATAGCTTCAGACTAAATGTGACTGTTATAGGAGCTTACATCTAGGTTCCCATTTTCTTATAAGTGTTTTCTAAAAGAGACCGCACAATATTTATTTTTTTGTTTGTGGCTTATTTTGCATCACATAATTTCTCCCAGGTTCATTCACCTTATTGCATGCCTCCCAACTTTGTTCCTTTTTGTAGCTGCACAATATTCGATCTTATGTTTACACCACAGTTTGCCATTCTACTTCTCAGTCAATGTATCCTTCGCCCTCCATTCATTAGGCATCACATATAATGTCCAAAGTCAACAATACATGCTCACATTATCCTCACTTAGTTGTACAATCAATACTCTCAATTTTAGACACGTTTCATTGTTCCAAAGAGAAAAATAACAGATAAACATACCCTCACCAAATAGAAAATCCAAATCTCCCCTAACTCCTGTCCCTCCCTCCAATTATTTACCCCAAGTATTTTTGTGGTACTGTTTATGCCTTCCTGTTAAGCATTGACCATAGCATGCAATAGTAGTTTTCCTTCTACACCCCAATATTGTTTGGTGTTTGTATAAGATTCATGCCTTTGATGTAGTTCATCCAAGAACTTATTTATATGTGTAGTATTACTTGGTGGGTTGCATGGCTCTATACAACCTCTTTCAATCATGTTCACCTCCAATATGACAATTTTACTTATAGACCCACTAAAGAACTGCCTTCGCTTCTATCCATTCCCTTAGATTTAAGTTCAACCTCATTAACTCACCATTCATCCATCTCTAGCTTCAAAGTATCTCTAGGCCCCCCATATTCTATATTATAATCCTTTGAGTTTACCTTTAGCAAGGTCATAAAAGCGAAATCATACAGTGTCTATCCTTTTGTGTCTGACTTATTTCACTCAGCCTTACATCCTCAAGATTTATCCATGTTGTCATGTGCTTTAGGACCTCATTTTGTCTTACTGCTGCATAATGTTCAATCATATGCATATACCAATATCTGTTGATGGGCATTTATATTGTTTCCTTCTTTTGGCAATTGTGAATAATGTTTGCTATAAATATTGGTGTGCAAGTGTCTGTTTGTGCCATGGCTTTCAGCTCTTCTGGGTATATACCAAGTAGTGGTATTGTTGGATCATAGGGCAACTCGATGTTTAGTTTTCTAAGGAACCACCAAACTTCTTCCATAGTGGCTGTGGCATTATACATTCCCATCAGCAGTGCATAAGTGTCCCAATTTTTTGAGACAAATTTTTTTAAAACTGTTTTATAAATGAGTTATACTTACATTTGTTTAAGAACAATATATTTGCTCACAACTCTGAATATTATCTTATGTTTAGTATGTGTATTACAAAATATTTACTGTGGATTTTCCTCTATATTTTTGTTTTCTTAGACTTTTAAATATACCTGCTGCTATTTGGGATGGTTTGTATTGCTGTTTAACTGGTTACCTTTGTCTTCATACATTTCATAATACTCTATGTCCTACTTTTAAATTTAACTGTTAACTGTCATTTATCAGTTTTTAAAGGTATTTTAACTATTGCCTATTGCCTATAAACAGTTTACTCTATGCCCTCACTGTTTCCTAATTTTCAATTACATTATTTCATCTTTGTCAGAATGAAGAAAACTTGTTTATAGCATACATCACATAATATCATTGTTCACTCTTTTTCTCATCTTTGCTTTACTAAAAATTTTTTTATTAATTTTAAATTTAAAAAATATGACAACAAAGAAACACATTCTTAAAGATAATCATTCCATTCTACATATATAATCAGTAATTCACAATATCATCACATAGTTGCATATTCATCATCATGATCATTTCTTAGAACATTTGCATCAATTCAGAAAAAGAAATAAAAAGACAGAAAAATAAAATGAAAACAGAAAATAATTATACATACCATACCCCTTATCCCTCCCTTTCATTGATCACTAGCATTTTAAACTAAATTTATTTTAACATTTGTTCCCCCTATTATTTATTTTTATTCCATGTGTTCTACTCATCTGTTGACAAGGTAAATAAAAGGAGCATCAGACAGAAGGTTTTCACAATCTCACAATCACATTGTGAAAGCTATATCATTATACAATCATCATCAAGAAACATGGCTACTGGAACACAGCCCTACATCTTCAAGCAGTTCCCTCTAGCCTCTCCACTACATCTTTTTAAAAAATTTTTTTTGTTTTTACATGGGCAGGCACCAGGAACTGAACCCGGGTCCTCTGGCATGGCAGGCAAGAGCCACCGTGGCCCTCTCTACTACATCTTGAATAACAAGGTGATATGTACTTAATGTGTAAGAATAATCTCCAGGATAACCTTTCAACTCTGTTTGAAATTTCTCAGCCATTGACACTTCATCTCCTTTCACTCTTCCCTCTTTTGGTCGAGAAGGTTTTCTCAATCCCTTGATGTTGAGTCTCTGCTCACTCTAGGATTTCTGTCCCACGTTGCCAGGAAGGGCCACACTCCTGGGAGTCATGTCCCACGTAGACAGGGGGAGGGTGGTGAGTTTGCTTGTTGTGTTGGCTGGAGAGAGAGAGGCCACATCTGAACAACAAAAGAGGCTTTCTTGGGGGTGACTCTTAGGCCTAATTTTAAGTAGGCTTGACCTATCTTTTGCAGGGTTAAGTTTCATATGAACAAACCCCAAGACTGGGGGCTCAGCCTACAGCTTTGGTTGTCCATACTGCTTGTGAGACTATCAAGAATTCAACTTGGGGAGGTTGAATTTTCCCCCGTTCTCACCATTCCCCGAAGGGGACTTTGCAAATACTTTTCCAGTCACTGATCAAATCACTCTGTGATTCATTGGGACATCCCTCTGGACAAATCAACAAAATCTCATGTCCTACCCAAGGTTCCATGTACTTATGGTGTTCAACCAAGCTATCTACATAAGGTATAGTGCATATTAGGAAATGCACTAGTCAAAATATAAATTTTGTACCAAATAAACATTTTTTGCTTTAGTCTCACACATAAGTTAAAATTTTAAAATATTAATTACGATCTATTTTCAGCACCCTGCAGTGATGACATACCTTGTTATTCCTCACCAAAAACATTTTTTAAATTTGTACATTTAGTCACTATCATTATACACTCTAGACATTCCTAGATTATATCATCCCAGTCTTTACTGTCTATTTTTCTTTGTGATTTCATTTATGCCTCCAGCCCTCCTCCCTCTATCATTCTCACATTCAGCTTCATTCAGTGTTTTAACATAATTGTATTACAGTTAGGTAGTATTGTTCTGTCCATTTCTGAGTTTTTATATTCAGTCCTGTTGCACAATCTGTATCCCTTCAGCTCCAATTACCCAATATCTTACCCTATTTCTATCTCCTGATGGTCTCCGTTACCACCGAAATATTCCAAGTTTATTCACTAAAGTCAGTTCATATCAGTGAGACCATACAGTATTTGTCCTTTTGCTTTTGGCTAATCTCACTCAGCACAATGTCCTTAAGGTCCATCCACATTGTTACATACTTCATAACTTTATTCTGTCTTACAGCTGCATGATATTCCATTGTATGTGTATACCACAGTTTGTTTAGCCACTCGTCTGTTGATGGACATTTTAGCTGTTTCTATCTCTTTGCAATTGTAAATAATGTTGCCATAAACATTGGTGTACAAATGTCCATTTGTGTCCTTGCCCTCATGTCCTTTGAGTAGGTACCTAGCAATGATATTGCCAGGTCATATGGCAATTTTATATTTAGCTTTTTGAGGAACCACCAAACTGCCTTCCATAGAGGCTGTACCATTTGACATTCTCACCAACAGTGGATAAGTGTGCCTCTTTCTCCACATCTTCTCCAGTATTTGTCATTTTCTGTTTTCTTGATAATGGCCATTCTGGTGGGTGTGAGATGACATCTCATTGTGGTTTTGATTTGCATTGCTCAATGGCCAGCGAAGTTGAGCATCTCTTCATGTGCCTTTTGGCCATTTGTATTTCCTCTTCTGAGAAGTGTCTGTTCAAGTCTTTTGCCCATTTTGTAATTGGATTGGCTGTCTTTTTGTTGTTGAGTTGAACAATCTCTTTATAAATTCTGGATGCTAGACCTTTATCTGATATGTTGGTTTCCAAATATTGTCTCCCATTGTGTAGGCTGTCTTTTTACTTTCTTGATGAAGTTCTTTGATGCACAAAAGTGTTTAATTTTGAGAAGTTCCCATTTATTTATTTATTTCTTCAATGCTCTTGCTTTGGGTGTAAGGTCTATAAAACCACCTCCAAGTATAAGATTTATAAGATATTTCCCTACATTTTCTTCTATCAGTTTTATGGTCTTAGATCTAATGTTTAGGTCTTTGATCCATTTTGAGTTAACTTTTGTATAGGGTGTGAGATATGGGTCCTCTTTCATTCTTTTGCATATGGATATCCAGTTCTCTAGGCACCATTTATTGAAGAGACTGTTCTGTCCCAGGTGAGTTGGTGTGACCGTCTTATCAAAGATCAATTGTCCATAGATGCGAGGGTCTATATCTGAACACTGTATTCTATTCCATTCTTCATCTTTGCTTTTGTCTTAGATTAACAGTTAACTACATTATATGCTTACCATTCAGTTCTTTTGCTGAAACGTCCTTAGTTTATCTCCTATTAGATTCCTCAAGAATGTCTACTGGAGAAAAATTTTATGAGTTCTTGCATATTTAAAACTGTATTTTCTATAAATTGGCACTCGAAGGACAATTTATTCTTGAAGCACAGATATCCCAATATAAACTCACACCTAAGTCCCTTTCCTTTGGTCAATGTTCTGAGCTGCCATCCTACTTTTTCAGTGTTTTTACACAGAGGGTGGAATTTCTGTTTCTGCAAATGACTTTAGATTGACTTTGAACAACTGTTAGCTTCCCTCTTCTTTCACAAATTGTCCTTAAGTTTCCCTTATACAGCATTAAAGTCAGTGCCAGGGAGCATGGGAGATAGTTCACAGTTACTTGGTATTTAACTTTCTCCTTACAAGTAATTCGAAATTTGGTCATTTTTGTCTTTTGATTATGCTGAGGTCTTGAGTTTCTTGTGGCTTTATGATATTTTTTTGTTGTTATTGATTGCTTGTTTTCTTAGAATAATTTGTGAGTATTGCATTTACGTGGCTCCTATTGCTTCAACTCCCTAGAATTCTTCTTTTTGAGCCTTTCCTGGTATTTTCTACCTTGGGTTAGAATTATCTGTGAAATATCTTATAAAAGGAAAGATCTATGTTCCTTAATAAAAGAAACATTGATACCTGAGTATTATAATTTGAGGAAAAGTCTTCATTAAAAAGAGCATCTGGACCATCATGTCCAAGTTTTAATCTCCAGAAATTAATTTTCACTGTGGAAATATCTTGCCAATTTCTGCTATACCTTCCTGATTTTAAAGGATAGAGGATGTTTCTCCCTCGAACTCTGTGTTCTAAATGCCTCATAAGACCTGACTTAGTATGGCACTCTTGCAGACTTTAAGCAGTAATAAAATCTTCTGAAATACAACATAAATCTTGTGCTCAACAAAATGCATTATATGCATATTATTTGATTTCTGGGTTGAACAAAATAATTGTATAAAGTCTTAATGCAAGTTTGGGAATTTGAATATGAACTGATGTGAGCTGATATTTAGGAATGCCACTTGTTAATTTTTATAATTTTGCAGTGATGTATATACTGAAGTATGTAGTAATAAGATTTTAAATTTATACTATTTGATAAAACATAGATGAGGATGAAAACAAGCATTGCAAAATGTTAGTCGTTATTAAATGTAGATAATGAATTATGAAGTTTCTTGATATATTATTTCCACATTTCTTATTATTTTAACACAATAAAAAGTTTTTAAAATGGTGTCTGCATGATGCATATTATTTTGGGGAGAAGGCCTATAGCTTTTCTAAACTTTTTCAGCTTCTTAAAAGAGTGCATGACCAAAGTAAGGATCAGAACCATTGAATTTTCAGAACACAAGGAAGACAAGACTGATATACTACAATGAAGCTGTATCAAAAGCTTTAAACTGGATAAAATGATGCACAAAACAGCTCACAGTGCTTCTAACCTGAGGGAGCCTTTCCACCCTGCTCTAAATCTCGTCCATGTGCCCCACACCCCCAACTCCATTAGCATGTCCCAGCTCCTACTTTCCTTCTGAACTAGTCCCAAGATACACTGGAAGCAGGAATTGTTCCTGTGCCTTCAAGACCTATCCTCCGAGTTTAGTTATATGATGACTGAACTTTTCTCCTGACGACGGACATCAGGATGTTCATCCCACTTTCAGGCAAAACCACATCTGCTCTCTAAGTGCTTCTATTTCACAGGACCTGAAAGGACAGTCAATATCTAAATAACAGAATAACACAGAATAATGTAATCAACACCCTGTATTTCAGGGAGTAATCTTGTAAAATCTTTTATCTCCTAGTAGGAGAGTAACTGTCTTGGCTTGCCCCAGACTGAAGAATTTCCCAAGATGAGGGAATTTTCTAATTCTGAGAATGTCAGGACAGTTGGCCACTTCACCCGTTACGATCTAAATTCTAAAGGGCCAGATCTATACCTAATATCTTTTTTGTGTCCATAGTACCTTAGAGGATGCTGGGAAAGGAGTAGGATTTCAATAAATGCATACCAAATGGAAATAAATGATTTATTATTGCAGGTTATAGATGGGATAAAAGGAGAGCTTGACATTTCTCACAGACCCTTTGTCAAAATTTCATCAGATGTTGCCCAACACTGGGACTGTGTTATCCCCTTGGCTGCTAGGTGACCTGAGGAGATGTCCTCTGTGGCTATGTCCTGCTTTGCTTCTCTTATTCTCTCTAAGCCTACCCTATATACGCAAGGGTTTAGGAGGAAGCTTTTCTTTGAAAAGGGTTCAGTTTCAATATACGCTTTCTATTTATTTCATAATGCATTTGATTTGCAGCAAATAAACAAACATTTATCCTAAATCTTCTCTGGAACAAGGCAAATTTAAAAATATCAAATAAAACTATGAAGTCATGTCAATGTATTTGCGCACATACCAAAATATTTTAAATTATTTCTTATGAAAGGAAAAAAGATTAATAGGAATCACAGAAATCCTGCACTTAATTGCTGAATTATAATTTGTTCACAATAGGCTTCATATTATGTTCACATTATTTACATTTCACTTTGCTCACAGAGCAGGTTATACCTAGCAGCCTCATATTTATTTATCAGTACATGCAGTGGAACTGGCATGTGACTGAGAATGATTAAAATGAGTCAGCTTTTGGTCTTGATCCTCTCTGCATGGGCTTATTTCTTTCTTCTTGAATAATAATATATGCACATTTTGTCATGGATGTATGCCTTGCATACTGATAAGAGTAAATGAAATAAGTTTCAGAACTTTGAGTTGAAACAAGAGTCTGTCTTTGTTTTTGTTTTGAAATTCCCATGTTAAGTCAAATAATTCAAATTTAAGAATGAGGAGCTAATTCTTAAATCTCCTATATGAACTCCAATGGTACCATGTATACTACTTACACATTTACCATGGATCATAATTCTTTGTTGACACTGGCCCTCCAATAATTGGATGAACATGATATCAGCACCCTAAATGCTCAAACTAATGACTCATAAATCATCTTCCCTAATTTTCAGCCAGTTGTTTCACAGGTAGCTTTGCTTTCTGTGTGACCAACTAAAAGAGAAAATGATTCTTTGAACCACAGCCAAACCAAGGCATGTGGGCACCTTGGAAAGCTGAGTAAACTTCAATCCTATATTCCTTAAGTATTTTTTCAACATTTAATTGAGGAAAGGAAGAATAGAAAGACTTGTATAGTGGCCACAGTGATCCCTCTATTGTTTGGATAAGTTCATCTCTGACTCCAGACTGGAACAGACCATTAGGAAAACAATACTGTTCCATCCTCAGAAGGGATTTTGGCAATTTACGATTGTTATTTGGGCATATCACTTGTAATGCTTCGATGTGTCAAATTAGCTAGGCTACAGCCCCAGTTTTCCAATCAAATATTCATCTAGGTTTTGCTGTGAAGATATTTTGTAGATGCGATAAAGTCCATAAACAAATCCAGGATAATCTGGGTGGGCCTGACTCCATCATGTGAAACCTTTAAAGGCTGAGCTAGAGCTTCACCGAGAGGGTAAGAAATTCTGTCTATGGACAACAGCTTTTAGAGTTCTAGCCTACCCTTCCTGATGACCTGCTCTATGGACTTTGGAGTTGCCTAACCCACCCCCACAATTGCACAAGCCAATTCCTTGCAATAAATCTCTTACTGTATATATCTTATTGGTTCTTCTTTCATGGTTAAACCTTGATATAAATTTCTAATAGAGATATCTACTAATACAGTAGTTCTAGAGGAACAGAATCTTAAGATTAGTTTTCTGAATTCGTTCTAAGTGTTCTAGAATTAATTATCTACTTTAATTAGATTTAAAGGCACTAATGACCCTATTTTCAGTGGTAAAATGGCTAATGGCAGTCCATGACATGATATAGCAAGAGAGAGGCACAGAATATTGCCATTGGATACTCCTAATAAAGAAGGTAAGGTTCAGAATGATCATGTATTTGTTATTGTAGACATTTTAGTGAAACTAAAGAGTATAATGGGATCGTTGGTTGCTGGAAAAGCAGGGAAAGAGAAGAATGAGCTCAGGGTTTCCAATTCCCAGTTCAAGTTCTACCTGTATGAACTGAAACCTTCTATATCTGTCTTTAATGAAACCCTTATTTTCTGTGATCACAGGGCTGAGATTTCTGAAAACCAAATCCAGAGTTTCATCCTGAAAGTGGCTGAATTACAGCATAAATTGAATACCTACCCTAGCAGAGTGTTCTTTTAAAGTTATGAGAATGATTAAAATGAGTCAGCTTTTGGTTCTGATCCTCTCTGGGTGGACTAATTTCCTGAATACTTGGAAGGGGACATATGGGCAGATCTCAATAAAATTGGAGACATTGAACCTCTAAATTCTGCTGAATCATCTTTGTCTGTAGAAGGAACTTTTCCAACACTGCCTGAGGAAGTTAGCCCCCTTTTGCTTAAAGAATCTGTGATATCTTCCTCTCAGGTAGTAGCTTTGCAAGTACCGATGATTATCCTCAGGTCCTACTCCTACCATCTCTTTTTGCTTCTAGACCAAGTTTTCTTTGCTGCTGTAGCAAATTTCTATAAATTTAGTGACTTAAACAATGCAAAGTTATCTTATGATTCTGTGGGTTAGAGGTCCACAGGAGCTTAAATTTAGGTGTGGACAAGTTTAGAGACCATAGGGAAGACTCTTCCTTACCTTTTCCACTGTCTGGAGGTTGCCATGTTATTTTCCACTAGTCCCCTTCCTCTACCATCCAAGTCAGAAATGATGGACTGAGCCCTTCTCATGTTGTTGTCTCTCTTGCTCTTTGTAGACTACAGCCAGGAAACTTTCTCTACCTTTAAGGATTCATGTGGTTAGATTGGGTTCTTACCCTTACTTGGTTTGAGTATGTAGAATTTACTTTCCCCCTTTATACCTAGTGAAATTCACATTGCTCTAAGTAGTTTAATTTTAAAGAACCTAACATGGGATCATCAAAGTAACAAGACTCAACTGTACAACTTGATATTAATGTGGCAACCAGCAAGGTGGACAAGAGAGTTAACTTTTCCTGGTATCTGACATGTCAATTTAAGGAACACATTAGTTAAATTTTCTGAGCAGATAATGAATATAATAGGATCTCTAGGTATAACATTTTAGATGACTTACTGTATCGATACTTCTAAAATTGGTTAAAACATGCCTGACACCAATATAATAGAACAAAATATAATTTGATGGAGAGTTGCCATGTTTTGACATATTTTTTTACCAAGATAAATGTGATTTAATCAACTTCATTACGTGTAGATAAGATGTTTTATTTATAATTTTTATTATTTTTCTATAGTTGCTACAAAAAGTAAAATTGTTTCTTAAGACCTTGGACTTGGATATTTTGACTAATTGCCAGCTACAAATTTAAACAAGTTTATTGAACATGCTGTAGATTTATTTGATTTGAGATACCCTATGACTTGTTTTATGGAAGACAAAAATTAAAAGAATGGGAAATCTGCATATTGCTGTTCTTTTTTTTTTTTAATTAGACTTAAAATTATTCTAGTTAAAAATCTAAGTGTTCAAGTGCTTTCACTGTAGCTTTTCACAAATACTTTTCAATTAGTATACCTGGTAAGTACTTCCTTGAATTCTATAGCCTGAGGTGACCAGATGGTAGAATTATAGGATTTGGAGCTCAAAGGGGCTCAGAGGTCATTTAGTCCAACCTCTTACCTTTACAGAGATGAAAACTAAGAGCTCTGTAGCTTTTTTTTTTTTTAATACATCTGTTTCTTCCTTTATAAGGTAAGAGACTTCTAGACTTAGAACTGATTTACTCATGACGTTGTATTTAATATCCTAAACAAATGAAAATTGAAGCCATGGGAAGAGTTGTGGTAAAATGCATTAAGGTCTTGATGCCACAAGCAGTGCAATGATATTGCTAGGGTTCATGATTTTAATTCCCAGAGGAATAAGTGTCATTTCCTAAGTAACTACTTGGCTTTCAAAATGAGACCCATGATTTCAAAGTGTATATTCTGACAGTTTTGCATACCACCGTGGGTAAATGTTGCACTCCCTGCCATGCTGTCTCATTCTCCTGTTTTATTGCCTCACTTGCCTAAAGCTATGTAACCTCTTCCACTAGAAAGCTTTCATATGTTATAGTTTTGCTTTTTTCCATCTATGGATTTGCTTTTTCTTGTTGATAGGGTACTGTTTCCATAGGAATACATGGTAGGAATTTAGGAATCTCAAAGTTGCTCTTTAAACTTAAGAACTACTTAACTTGATCAGACTATATTACTATTTTTTGTTTTGTTTCATACAGAAATTATATTTTGGATAGATTATGGCCTTGGAAGAAAGAAAAATAGACAAATGTTATATGATGTCCTGAACTCTTTAAGGTTTATTTATGCATTATTTGATAATATTAAAGCAAAGAAAACAACTCAGCATATACAAAAGTTATAGCAGGTTGTTAATGCTTGGATAAGTGATACAAAATAAAAAATGGGAGTAAGAGCAATCATTGTTTATTTGTTGCTATTCTTTATAATTCCTTTAAATTTGCAGTTACTTTGATTTTCTAAATATTATATGCAGCACATTTTCAATCTGAGAAATTTTGGAAACTATAGACCATAATAGTTGAATATGTTTTCTGTAATTATAAATATGAAGATAAAATATTTAATGGCATTTTGAATAAAAAATTTTAGCATGTAATTATTTTATTCCTTCCATCTCTACCCTCTCAGTTTTTTGATATTATCTGGGATTTAGACCCAGGTTGGTATTATTTATTTAAATGACTCATTTTAAACACTGTTTTGATATATATTTTGAAGTCTTAGAATCTTATTAATAGTTCAATGTTTAGTACAAGACTAACCATACTAATGATTTCAAAGAGTATTTAATTGGATGATTTATCACTATTAGCTCTTAATTCAGAAATTTCCATGGTTGAATTCTTTATTTGGGTTTATTTCTCAGTTAGCTAGAGCACGTCTTTGAGTTTTTTCTCAGCAACAGCAGATAGGTGTCACACTGAGTCCTTGCTAGTTTACGAGCAGTTTTAGCTACTTTTGAATATGTAAGACAAATTGAACAGACATGAAATTCTCATTTCAAAATAACTTCCTCTCCAAAACTCCATTGATTTCTGGTATCTTGTGCTGTAGAGGAGAAATCTGACAAGAATCTGTGTCCTTTTTTTTGTCTTTTTAGGTAATCTTTATTTTCTTTTTTTGTGCTATGATGATGTTGTGAACCTTTTAAAAATACAAGGCTTTAAAAAATAGATGATTAAAAAATTCTTCTGACCCAACGTGTTTCTATGATTTAACCTCTTACTAATATTTAGCAAACTCCCTTTTATCTGAAGGATCATGTTTTCCTTCAACCAGAACTTAGTCCATTACTTCTTTAATTATTACTTAGTATCTATATGTTCTTCTGTTAATTTTGAGTTTTAAGAAAATTTATAGAATTTGTCTTATAATAATTTATAATTGGATTGTCTGCATTTTTGTATCTGCTGTCTGTGATCTACAACTGAGTTTTTATGCTCCATGCTGTCTTCTTTGACCTCAAATGGCAATCTATTTTCATGACTACTTACTTTGGGTATCAGAAGTTGTGATGTTTTCTTGAATATTGTTGAGAACCCAAATCCAAATTTTCCTTTCATTTTTCTCCTGTCTCTTGCAATTCATTTTTCTATTAACATTTATTGTTATTATTCATGAGATTCTGCTTCTTTGAAATAGAGTTCTTCATAATTTTTATGACCTTTTCCTCCTGTTTGTCCATCTTCAGAGATGAAGGAGCTGTCTGCCATTCTGGCCCTGTGCTGACCACTGCCCCAGAAGGAGGCTCCACCCTACTAGCCTTGGCCTGACCTTTTATAACTACTCTTTGTCCAGGGTTATATAGTGAGACTCTGTTAATCCCATGTACTTGTCATTGATCCCTATACCTTATTCTGTCTTGTTCCATCTGCAATGTATCTCGCAGAATTCCTTACATTTCTGATAGATGGATGAAATTCTAGTTTTCACAGCTGATAAAGGTTATTGCTTGTATTTATAGTTTTTCTCCCCACATTTATCTATAGGGATCTAGCAAGATGCCTTTTTCCAACATATTATGCATAAGTACCCAGGAGTTTTCTATAGAAATGTTACTCTTTTACCTTTTGCATTTGAGTAAAGTACATACCTGTCTTCTGACTCCATAACTTGTGAGATTTTCACATACACCTCATCCTTGTACTTTACTTTCTAGTTATTTGGAACCATATGCTCTCCTTCCTCTGATATCATACTCTCTTATAGGTTTGCTTTAAATGCCTGGTATCATCCTGAAAATGCATCCATCAATTTTCAGATCAAGGACTTCTGTCTCCTCCCAGAGAAATGTATTCTTCATTAAAAAAATCATTCTATTGTTCAGTAGTTCTTCATAGGGAGGCATGTCTCCCCACTAGCACACAAACTTTTTGAAGGTAGGGAGTGTGACTTGTTCCATGCTGCATCCTCATCTCCTAGTAGGATACCTGGTACACAGTAGATCCTTGAATGAATGCATGGATGGATGACTGAATGGGGTCAAGCCCATCACGAGTATTTTGGACAATCAAGTCAATAGATCATGCTTAACTGCCGAGTATAGAATGGTGTAATTTGGACATCAGATACATGGGAAATGTACCTCAAAAACCAAATTCGGTAATTTGAACCCCAAGAGTTGTTGATCTACTCTTTGATGAATAAGTGCCAGAGACTTAAATACTTAGTGGACAGTTTACAGCTTTATACCTTTCCTACACCTTTCAGAGTCCTCATCACTCTTCATCCAAGTTTTTATAGGATTTTTTTTTAATGGGTAGTATTTTTCAACATTTTATTTATTGTGAAATAAAACATATATGCAAAAAAAAAGCAACAGATTTCTAAGTACATTTTAACAAGTTGTAATAGAACAGATTTAAAAGTTTGGTATGGGTTATAGTTCCACAATTTTTCAAGTTTTCTTCTAGTGGCTCCAAGACACTGGAGTCCAACAGAAATATCAATATAATGATTCAGCAGTCATAGTATTTTGTTGTATCCTATCTTCTCTGTTATAATTCTCCTTTTCTTTAAATAATGCATGTACATAAAAGCAATAAATTTCAAAGCACATTGCAACAATCAGTTGTAGAACAGATCTCAGAGTTTGGTATGGGTTACAATCCCACAATTTTAGGTTTTTATTTCTAGCTGCTCTAAGGTACTGGAGACTGAAAGAAATACCAGTATAATCATTCAGCACTCAAATTCATTTGTTAAACCCAATCTTCTCTGTATAACTCCTCCATCACCTTTAATCTTTCTCCCACTCTTTAGGGGTATTTGGGCTATGCTCATTCTAACTTGTTCATATTGGAAGGGGCTGTCGAGTGGATAGTACTTTTGAATATTCATATGCATCTATATATTAACATTAAATATTTATAGTGTTAATATATACATAAATATATATATTCACTATATATAGTAAAAATATAAATATATTTATATAGATATAAATCACTATTTTATATTGAGAGGCATACTGGGCTAAGGAATCTGATGGACCTTTGTTCAAAGCCCATATCCAATATTTCTTGGTTACATCATCCTGATCAATTGTTATTTTGTTTTGTTTCTATGTCTGCAAATGTGCATTAGCATGATTGATATGTGGGACAGTTTTGAAGATTCCTTTTCCCTTAAATTTACATAAAATATAAGGAAAATATTATAATCTTCATATTAATTCAGTGAGGAATTAATATTTGAAAACAAGTTGATAGCATTAATATCACAAAATTAGAGAGAGAGCTCTGTTAAATGTTCAATTTGACTTGTGCCTTTATGATTAGATAAAGGGAATAACCCACATATCCCCTTAGTTATGGCGTGCACACTGTATTCAAAGTTTATCAGTCACTAAATATTTATTGGTAAGGTTTCAAACGAACCGTCTACTTGGTACATCGTTGATAATATTAATGGAAATAACAGCTACCCTGTTTCACAATTTTACAGTTTGAAAGCGCTTTCACATACATTTAATCCTCTGATGCCATCTGGTAATGAAATGTCTTCTAATTTTTAGGCATCATTGGGCAGGGTGAGCCTGAAGGCCAAAAGCAGTTAACAGGTATTAATTATAGCCATTTACTTTCCTCCAAACTTTGACACTCCCACAGGTTAAAATCCTTCAAATGTCTTTCCGTACATTTTCTTCCTTCAGCCTCTTCTAATGATTTCTCTTTTAAATATAACATGTATTGTCCAATTAAAAAGTTTTGTGATTCGATCTAGAGAATCTCTCCACTGTAAGTGACTTAATGCAGGTTGTTACGATTTTCTTCCTTCTTTAACATACAACAATCTGTGCTGACAATGGAATAAATAAATGCAAAAAAGATGGTTATTAACTGAGAATAGTTAAGAGAGACTATCTTCATGCAGTCCAGTCACACAGATATACTGTAGCTGGTAAATATCACAATGGTTTGGAAGTAATAAAATATATGCAATATCTTGATTTGGAAACCTAATTAAACTTTGAAAACCAAAGAGCTATGCAGGACTCTGTGAGGCCTTAAGTTGAGTGGTTCTAAATCTTTTCCTCCTTATAGACTCCCCCAATCACACTGTCAAAGAAACTGGGTCTTATCATTATTGGAACTAAAAATCTATGTCTTTCCCTAAAGTGATCATTTATATATACAGTCTACATGTAACTATTTATACATATAGTTATACATAAATATATACGTAACTATATATATACATATATAAAATATATATATATAAATATATGGTAAATTAAATTTGAGGAGTCTTACTAGAGTAGATTTTTATTGCTATGATTTAAAACATAAACAAAAATGGTTACCCCATTTGTAAACAAAAATGGTTACCCCATTTGTAGCTTAATTCTGCAATAAGAGGGTTCAGTATAAATTTCCTCAGATGTTAAGTGTAAAACAAAAAAGATTATGAACACAAAATGTCATGAATGTCATTTGCAAATAAATAGAAAATAGGATGAGGTAGGGAACAAATTATTTACAAATGATATGAAAATCCTACCTGCTACCTAGCATATACTTCATATCCCATTGCTAGTATTCTACCTTGATATTTCCATCTCTTTAACTCTTGTCGTAAATTGCATATTGGTCCCAAACTGATTATCACCCTTCCCTTTATACATCTCCCTTGTCTGTAGATATTGGGACTGTGGTTCCTCCCATTTAAGAGGAAGTTTTTATTTCTCTGGTCTTCAACTTTAAGATAGGTTCTGTGGCTTATTTTGGAAATATAATAAGGGAGAAGTAAATGCCAGCTTGAAGCTAGGCCTTAAGTGAATTAACATGTTTCTGTTGCCTTTTTTGGACTTCTGATATCCATGAGAACATGTATGGTTAGGTCTCTATTCCCAGGAGGAAGATGACAGATCTGGGGAGAAAAGTCAACTCCCCGCTAAACTGGACCAGCTGTACACCCAACTTAGATCTGCTGACTTCCAGCAGATTCACAGACATGAGCGAATGCAGCTAAATGCATGGCGTATCTGCCTACTTCTTGGTGTGGCAATCTTTATCTACCTACCTATTTGTCTATAATCTATCTGTCAGTATCATCTCTATCGAGCCATCATCTATCCATCCATATATTTATGTGTCTATCTAATCTCCTGAACTCTGTTGTGGGTTGAACCTTGAAATGTTTATGAATTTACACTCCCTACAGGGAAATAAGAGATATTATTTGTCCAGCATTATCCTGTGAACTGTAAGTAAAATGAAAGCAAAAAAGTAGTTCAGTAATCTAAAAGAATACAAGCACACATCTTCTGATAAAGGTATCTGTTCCAATTTCAAAGCAATAAGGCCTACAGGCTAGAAAGTTGCTTTTATATTTCAGACAGTTTTGATGAGCTTCATGTTCTGGAAAATAGTCTGCATGGACCATTAGCTCTCAAAATTAATCAAATTAATATTTATGGAGCAGAATGTGCTAGAGACCCCGAAACTAACAATGGTCAACAAAAGACACACGATCCTTTTCATCTCAGTGCAATGAGGAAGAATGATATTAATCCATAATTGCACTAACAGATATGTAATATCATGAAGGAAAGATACAAAATACCATAGAGGCATATAATAGGAGGTTCTTATCATATACTGTGGAGTCAGAGAAGGCTTTTTAAGTGACCCTTTTAGCTAAATTTGAAAGATAAGCAGGACTTAACCAGATTAAAGGAAATGGGATTTGGAGAAGAGCATTCCAGGCTAAGAGGCAATCTGCTAGGTCCAGAAGAGGGAATGCACATGGCACATTCTTAAAACTGAAAAAAAGAAAAAGACAATGTGGCTAGAAAGTGATGAGTGAGAGGACGAGAGACCTGCAATGAGGCTGGACACATAGGCAGTGCAACATATCACATAAAGACTAATAGGCCATTAAAAAATTGGGGGCTTCTTCCTCCTTTGTGGGACATGACTCCCAGGGGTGTAAATTTCCCTGGCAACATGAGACAGGACTCCCAGGATGAGCCTGGAGCTGGCATCATGGGATTGAGAAAGCCTTCTTAACCAAAAGAGGGAAGAGAGAAATGAGACAAAATTTGAGTGGCTGAGAGATTTCAAACAGAGTTGAGTGGTTATCCTGGAGGTTATTCTTATGCATTAGATAGATATCCCTTTTTAGTTTACATTGTATTGGAGTGGCTGGAGGGAAGTACCTGAAAACTATTGAACTGTGTTCCAGTAGCTTTGATTCTTGAAGATGATTGTATAAGTATATAGCTTTTACAATGTGACAGTGTGATTGTGAAAACCTTGTGTTAATGCTTCTTTTATCCAGGGTATGGGCAGAGTAGTAAAAAAAAATAAGGACAAAAATAAATAAATGATATGGGGGGAGAAGGGGTAAAAAAAAATGGGTAGATTGAAATACTAGTGGTCATTGAGGAGGGTAAAGTCTATGGGATGTATGAGCTTTTTCCTTTTTCTTTCTTTTTCTGGAGTGATGTACATGTTCTAAAGATGATCATAGTGATGAATACACAACTATGTGATGATATTGTGAGCCACTGACTGTATACTGTAGATGGGCTGTATGGTGCATGAAGATATCTCAATAAAAGTATTTTTAAAAATTGGAGGTTTACCATAAGTTCAATAGAATTTTAATTCAAAAGATTTTCGGCAGATGGAATTATATTCCAATTTTCATTTAAAAAATCACTCTGGATTCAGTGTGGCAAAAAATTAGAGGAAAATGTTCACAGGGAGGCCATTATCAAGATGGTTGCAATAGCTCATGTAATGGGTGATGGTGGCCTGGACTAGGAGGATACTGAGTAGTCTAGAGGAGTGGGCAGAACAGAAGGGAATTTTGGAAGTAAACATCAGAATTTTATTGTGGTTTGTATATCGGAAGTTGTGATGGTTAGGTTCCTATGTCAGCTTGGCCAGGTGATGGTGCCCAGTTGTCTGGTGAAGCCAGCACTGGCCTAACTTACTGTGAAGACATTTCATGGGCTTAAATAATCAGTAAATTGATTGCATCTATGTCTGATTACATCTACAGTCAACTAAGAGGAATGTCTTTTGCAGTGAGAGACATTTAATCCAAATCAATTGAGGTCTTTAAAAGGAGTGGTGATGAATTCAGTTGTCAGAAGAGAGAATTTTCATCTCTCTAGGGAATTCATCAAAAACCTTCAGAGTTGCCAGCTTCCAGCCTGCCCTATGGAATTTGGACTCATGTATCCCCACATCTGCATGAGACCCTTTTATAAAATTGTGTATTTACAGGTATCTCCTGGTGGTTCTGTTTCCCTATAGAATCTTGGCTACTACAGAGATGCTTAGACAAATCATTGCTGCAAAACTAACATCCCCACATTCTCAGTGACTTATGACAATAAACTTCTATTTAGCTCAACTCATCTGTGGGTTGGCTCTCAATGCCGGGCTCAGGTGGGCAGCTGTGTCGTATGCTTTCCTTCTTCCATAGCTTTGTACAGTTTTACTTAATCACATGCTGGCAGGTATTTTTTCTGTTGCTTCACACATGGGGAACTTGTCCTTTACTTGATTAGGTTGTGACTGTCTCAGAATATGAAGCATTGTTCACATTGTAAAATTATTCTCCAATATAGTTAGGGATATGACTAAAGAAATATAGGTCCTTAATAAATTTAGCTATTTATCAATTTGTTGAAGGCTAGACTCACTGTTAAGATTCTGAAAGGGATATATTCACTCACTTTCTAATTAATTAGTTGATTAATTTACTAAGTACTTAGCCTTTATTAAGCAGTTCCTCTAATACTCACTGTAGTAGGTCCTGGGAATACAGAAAATTCTAAAACATTATTCCCATCCTCATGGAACTCAGTGTCTAATAGGGGAGAGAGACTTCTAAAGGAAAATAACATGTACATTTTAAATTCTAAATTATCGAGTGCCACTACTTGACCAGTACAAAAGTCACATTTAAAATATGTTGCAAAATAACCATTTAAATGTCATTGATAAGTCTGAATGATGTAGTCTGAAATCAAGTGAATTTTGTCCATATCTTCTTAAAGATCAATTAACATTAAATCTGTCCTGCTGTGGACATTATACATGATGCCCGATAGAAGGAGGCTTGTTGCTGAAGGATTCACTGAGAAGGAAGATGTCAGGAATGCAATGAGGTGAATAAACCTTGGGGACAGTCTGTGGTGCAAAATAAAAGAGGAATAAAAGGAAAAGTACTTTATTGTCTCTTTAAAAAAAAAAGCATGAGAGAATTGGGGCCTAGATTGTAAGCTCTTTTAGCAGTCACATTTAGTCCAGAACTGTAATTGTTATTTCTAGATTTTGAGAAGCTGTGCTATATATGTATAATCTGGCATTTTCCTAGAATTTTGGGTACCTGTGTGACACATAAGAATCAGAGTCAGAGTTCTACAGCTTTGAAAGTCAGCATTTCTACATACAACAACTGTTAAAGAAACCAAAAAAGAGATCAGGCTTCGATTAGAGATGAGAACAAAGTTGACTGGGTTGGGACTAAGGTAAATCGGAATACAGAGGAACATTGTTGTTTAGAACTTCTCCTACTGTATGAGACCAAAGAAAGAGAGCTTAACTTTTGCAAAACCTAAATTTTCTGTGGCACACAATCTAGCTCAATATGTCTGGATAGCTCATTTAAACAACCCAAACACATGGAGTCTTAGAATGAGAATAAGGGCTTTTAATTCTGTAGAGCTTAATATAATACCTAGATACACCCCAGAGTATGTTCAGGAGATAATTAAAAAGTGTTGGAAAAGTCCCTTGAGGGATAGGAGAAAAAATATGGAGCTATTAAGTGTTACCATCAGGGAAAGCCCTGATACTGTCTCAAACATTAGGGACTCCCAAGTCAATAGGTCAAGCCCTTGGTCTTCAGGCTGGCCCATGTGAAGCGCATTTCTGTAGCAGAGAAGCTAAGTCTACCTATAATTATGCTTAAGAGTTACTTCCAGAAAACTTCTTTTGTTGCTCAGGTACGATCTCTCTCTCTCTAAGCCAATTCTGCTAGGAAAATCATACCCTCACCTCTATGTGGGGCATGACGTTCAGGGGTGAAAGTCTCCCTGGCAACATGGAACGTGACTCCCAGGGATGAGCGTGGCCCAGGCCTCATGGGATAGACCATGATTTCCTGACCAAAATGAGGGAAAGAAATGTAACAAGATATGGTATCAGTGGCTGAGAGTTCAAATAGAGTCAAGAGGCTATTCTGGAGGCTACTGTAAATCTAGCTTTAGCTAGAGTACCAGTGTTTGCTGAACCCCAACCAAAACCATTCCTGTCAACCCTAAAGAACACCAAGGGCTCTATCTCAGATTCTACAAAAGTTCCATGTACTATGATTACTTTCCAGAAATCTACAACCTCCAGATGGGTTCCTAGCCCAGAAAAGTCCTGAAATCCAGAGGGGCCAACCTCACCAAAAACATCAACTAGTTCCATCACCCTATTCCATATTACTGATACCCCTTTCTAACATGAAAAATTTAAAAGAGCTTAAAATACCCCTAAAAATTGGTACAAGGATCAAAGGAGAAAGAGGAGCTATAACAGAAGATAGGATTTAAGAAATGAGAATGACTTGAATCATATTGATATTTCTTTCAGTTTCCAGTGTTTTGGGGCAGGTAGAAGGAAAAACCTAAAATTGTGGAATGGTAAACCATACCAAACTCTGAAATCTGTTCTATAACTACTTGTTACAATGTAGTTTTTGTTTGTTCGTTTTGTTTTTTTAACTTTTTAATTTATGATACATAACCACATACAAACACAACTATTCTAACCAAATGATCATTCCATTCCTGTTATATAATCAATAACTCACAATATCATCACATATTTGTATATTCATCATCATGATAATTTCTTAGAACATTTGTATCAATTCAGAAAAAGAAATAAAAAGAAAACAAAAAAAATCATACCTACCATACTCCTTACCCCTCCCTTTCATTGACCACTGGCATTTCAATCTACTAAATTTATTTTAAACATTTGTTCCCCCTATTATTTATTTATTTTTAATCCATATGTTTTACTTGTCTGTCAATCAAGTAGATAAAAGGAGCATCAGACACAAGGTTTTCACAATCACACAGTCACATTGTGAAAGCTATATCATTATACAATCATCTTCAAGAAATATTGCTACTGGAACACAGCTCTACATTTTCAGGCAGTTCCCTCCAGCCTCTCCATTACATTTAAACTAAACAGGTGATATCTATGTAACATGTAAGAATAAACTCCAGGAAAACCTCCCCACTCTGTTTGGAATCTCTCAGCCATTGACACTTTATTTTGTCTCATTTCGCTCCTCCCCCTTTTGGTTGAGAAGGTTTTCTCAATCCCTTGATGCCGAGTCCCAGTTTATTCTAGGATTTCTGTTTCACTTTGTCAGGAAAGTCCACACCCCTGAGAGTCATGTTCCATGTAGGCAGGGGGAGGGCAGTGAGTTTGCTTGTCGTGTTGGCTGAGAGAGAGAGGCCACATCTGAGCAACAGAAGAGGTTCTCTTGGGGGTGACTCTCAGGCCTAATTTTAAGTAGGCTTAGCCTATCTTTCACAGGGTTAAGTTTCATATGAACAAACCCCAAGATTGGAGGCTCAGTCTATTGCTTTGGTTGTCCCCACGGCTTGTGAGAATATCAAGAATTTTCCACTCGGGGTAATTGAATTTTCCCCCTTTCTCACCATTCCCCCAAGGGGAATTTGCAAACACTTTTTTTATTCCCTGTTCAAATCACTCCGGGATTTATCGGGGCATCACTCTGGACAAACCTATAAAATCTCATGCCTTACTTAAGGTTCCAAGTACTATGATGTTCCATTAGGCTGACCACATATGTTATATTAGGAAATGCACTAGTCAAAATATAAATTTTGTACCAAATAAACATTTTTTGCTTTAGTCTCACACATAGTTAAAGTTTTAAAATATTAATTACCATCTATTTTCAACACCCTGCATTATTGACATTCCTTTGTTCTTCCTCACACAAAGAACATTTTTAAATTTGCACATCTAGTCACTATTATTATACACTCTAGGCATTCCTAGATTATGCCATCCCAGTCTTTATTGTCTATCTTTCCTTCTGATTTCATTTGTGCCCCCAGCCCTCCTCCCTCTATCATTCTCACATTCAGCTTCATTCAGTGTCCTAACATTATTGTAGTACAATTAGGAAGTATTATATTACCCATTTCTGAATTTTTACAATCAGTCCTGTTGCAGAATCCCTTCAGCTCCAATTACACAATATCTACCCTATTTCTATCTCCTGATGGTCTCTGTTCTTAACTGATTCTCCAAGTTTATTCGTTAATGTCAGTTCTTATCATTGAGACCATGCAGTATTTGTCCTTTTATTTCTGGCTAATCTTACTCAGCATAATGTCATTCAGGTTCATTCATGTTGTTACATACTTCATAACTTTATTTTGTCTTACAGAAGCATAATATTCCATCGTGTGTATATACCACTGCTTTTTTAGCCACTCATCTGTTGATGGATATTTTGGGTGTTTCCATCTCTTGGCAATTGTAAATAATGTTGCTATAAACATTGGTGTGCAAATGTCCGTTTGTGTCCTTGCCCTCATGTCTCCTGAGTAGATACCTAGCAATGGTATTGTCAGCTCATATGGCAATTCTATACTTAGCTTTCTGAGGAACCGCCAAACTGCCTTTCACAGCAGTTGTACCATTTGACATTCTCACTAACAGTGGATAAGTGTGCCTCTTTCTCCACATCCTTTCCAGCACTTGTCATTTTCCTTTTTCTTGATAATGGCCATTCTGATAAGTGTGAGATGATATCTCATTGTGGGTTTGATTTGCATTTCTTTTATAGCCAGAGAAGTTGAGCATCCTTTCATGTGCCTTTTGGCCAATTTGTATTTCCTCTTCTGAGAAGCATCTGTTCATGTCTTTTGCCCATTTTGTCTTTTTGTTGTTGAGTTGAAACCTCTATTTATATATTCTGGATACTAGACCTCTATCTAATATATCGTTTCTAAATATTGTCTCCCATTGTGTAGGCTGTCTTTTTACTTTCTTGACAAAGATCTCTGATGCACAAGAATGTTTAATTTTGAGGAGTTCCCATTTATTTATTTATTTATTCAATGCTTGTGCTTTGGGTGTAAGGCTAGGAAACTGCCTCCTATTATAAGACTTATAAGATATTTCCCTACATTTTCTTCTAAAAGTTTTATGGTCTAGGATCTAATGTTTAGGTCTTTGATCCATTTTGAGTTAATTTTTATACAAGGTGTGATACATGGATCCTCTTTCATTCTTTTGCATGTGGATATCCAGTTCTCTAGACACCATTTATTATTTTTTGAAGAGTTTGAGCAGGATTGGTGCTAATTTTTTCTTGAATGTTTGGTAGAATTCACATGTGACGCCATCTGATCTTGGACTTTTCTTTTAGGGGCCCTTCTTAAGGACCAATTCAATTTCCTTACTTGTGGTTGATTTGTTGAGGTTGACTATTTCTTCTCAAGTCAATGTTGGTTGTTCATGCCTTTCTAGGAAGTTATCCATTTCATCTACATTGTCGAGTTTATTAGCATAAAGTTGTTCATAGTATTCTCTCATTACTTCCTTTATTTCTGTGAGGTCAGTGGTTATGTCTCCTTTTCAATTTCTGATTTTATTTATTTGCATCCTCTCTCTTCTTATTGTCAACCTCACTAAGGGTTCATCAATCTTATCAATTTTCTCATAGAACCAACTTCTGGTTTTGTTGATTTTCTTGATTGTTTTCATGTTCTTAATTTAATTTATTTCTGCTCTAATCTTCATTATTCCTTTCCTTTTGCTTGCTTTGGGGTTAATTTGCTGTTCCTTCCCTAGTTCTTCCAAGCAGACAGTTAATTTCTTGATTTTTGCTCTTTCTTCTTTTTTGATATAGGCATTTAGGGCAATAAATTTCCCTCTTAGCACAGCCTTTGCTGCACCCCATAAATTTTGACAGGTTGTTCTTTCATTGTTATTTGCCTTGAGATATTTACTGATTTCTCTTGTAATTTCTTCCTTGACCCACTGGTTGTTTAAGAGTGTGCTGTTGAGACTTCTGGGCCAAGATGGCGGCTTAGCAATGTGCGCATTTTAGTTAGTCCTCCAGAACAAAAACTAAATAACCAGAAACAGTAGAGAACAGCTCCTGGAGCCACATCAGTGACTGGACACACAGCATACCCCAGTCTGGACCAGCTGGACCGGCTGCAAAACCCCTAGAACCGTGAGTCCCCCAAACAGTGGTGGCCAACGCCCCTCCCCCACAGGCTGCTTCCCAGAGGGGAAAGGAAAGGGACTT
>PVIY010033794.1:0-18220 GCA_004026745.1 Myrmecophaga tridactyla | reverse complement strand
ATTTTCAATTAACCTATCTTTCAAGTTCCCTCATTTCGTGTTCTGTGGTTCCCAAACTGCTGTCCTTAATTTCAGAAATGTTAATTTTCATTTCTTGATTCGTTTTACTACATTGAAGTTCTCTGCTGTAATTTTCAGTCATGTCATTTATAAAATCCATGTTCCATATTTCTCTCAAAAAGATTAAACAGGGCGGGCCACAGTGGCTCAGCAGGTAAGAACGCTTGCCTGCTGTGCCCGAGGATCCGGGTTCGATTCCTGGTGCCTGCCCATGTAAAAAACAATATATATATATTAAACAGCTATGTTTAAGTTCTTCGGTACCAACTCCAATATTTGTATTATCTGTCCATCATCTATGGTCTGGCTTTTTCTCTTTATATTGGTTTTATTCTCTTTCCTGTTTGTGAATATGATTTTTATCTATGTCAGATATTATATATAAAAGAACAATGAGTGCCTTCTGACGTAGTCTGCCATCTACCAGAAGCGTTTCCCGCTCTTTATTTTGTTGTTAAACAAATAGAGTAAATGTTTGATCATTTCAATTTGACCAAAAGTTCAGCCTGGACAGTTGCCTTTGAATCTGATACTAGGGTACCTATGCCATGAGCCTCAAACAAGAACCTGGCACATGTCTTTTTCAGTCCTGAATGTACTAGCAATTTGGTTGCCCCTCCGCCATTCCCAGATGAACTTTCTAGACATGTGTTTCACATTGTTTCAAAACCTGGAGACTCTCTTGGGGAGAATGGAGCATGCAAAAGGAAGTGCTTGTTAACTAAGAATTCTTATACTGTGGGAGATCCAGTCTGGTTTTAGACCAGTTTTTGCTGTAGTTCCCCCATTTTCTGGGTAGCATTAGAATAAAGCGCATATAAAGGCAAAGTCATCCATGTTTTGAATCTTCTTAATATTCAAATTTGTCACCAAAATTTGAGACTACTGATATCTTTGCCTAGTCTTGGATAGGTGACTGCAATGCCTGGGATAGACATAAATCTCAAAATTATTTTTATTTGCCTTTCTCTGGAATATTTCTTCATCTTTGTTTTTTTGCTTCCACAGTTTTCTGGTGTGACTGAAATATACCTTCATTTGTTAGAGCAACAATATTAACTTATTTTTTTAGCCCAGCTTCTATTTCTATAAAATGTGAATAATGGTCATATTGCTGTAATTATAAAATGTGATATTTTATATATAATATTTATAATTGTATATCACAGAAAGTTTTCAATAAGTAATATGTAATGATAATTAACCCTATTTTAAAATTATATCAAATTGTTTTTTCATCTTAGTTAAATGTCCTGATAGTTTCTGAATGTTTTAGAGATTTTAATATGGAACACCAAATTTGAATCTACATTTAGAAAAATCAACTATGACATTTTATGCTTCATGAAAAATAACAGCCCTTTCAGAGAAGAATATGAGCGAATAAGAAAGAGAAAGGAATGATCCAGTGTAAAATCAAACAAATTCTATCGATGCTTTTATTTTTAAAATAGCAGTATTTTTACACTACCTGAGGTATTTCTTTTCTCAGTATTTTTGTATGTAAATTCATTTCCCTCTCATTTCTTCTGAGTGCTCTCTTCACCCCAGAGAATATAATAAGTTTCTAATTTTCCAGGATCACAAACTTGAAGGAATTTTCCTGAATATATTTAAGAATTCCCTAAATTCTAGGTAAAACAGAATTATATCTGAGGTAGGCTTTTTTTCTTGACTCTAACACGTAAGACATAATATGACATGTGATAACAGATGAAGTTTAGTTAGAAGTATCAGACTCAGCATTATAGCTAAAAATTCTATTTATATTTTATTTAAAGATGATAAGGACTTACTGTGACAGCTATTAGAAATAAGTCATATTTACTCACTAATAAATTTCTCTGTACTTGTTCACTTATACAATATAAATAGAATTACTAAACAATATTTCCTACATACTGTAAACTCATTATAGACAAAATATTGTTTAAATTCATCAGTCTTACATATTACCCATTCAAAATAGTGGTATGATTGTATTTTGCCTGCCATAGCATTTACAAAGGAAAAATAGCATTGTAAGTTATAACATATAAATTAGTAACTCTCATATTCTCCCCTAATATAAAAATTAGTAACTCTCATGTACTGGAACCAGTTGTTCAATACTTGGACAGGATTAAAACTATTGCAAGCGTGACCCTCGAGTCCACCTAAATTAATTTGCTAATAAGTGCTTTTTATCCATTGTGTTGATCTTTGGGTTTATATTTCCTTTTGATTGTGGACTCTCACTTCTTTCAATAAAATGCTCAAAGCTCACAGAATATAACAAACACGGGCATGTGTTCTTTCAAGAAGTTTTAATGCTTTATGTCCAGAGGCTTTCTATAATATTACTTTATTTTTTCAGACTATCTTAATAAAATAAACATTCCAACTGTTTGTTCAAAGAACATTAGTGAATACCAGGATTTCAGGTTGGTTTTTTTTTTTTTTTCAGAATTCCAGTACTTTTGAGCAGTAACAAAGTTTTAATATCTTTAAGGGTTAAAGACAGAAAGCATCTGAACACAAAAAGGATGATGTGATATATTAAAAAAAAAATGCCTCTCTTCAATATGAGAAGATATGAATCTTTGGTTTTACTTCCAATAAACTTGTTATTGCTTCCAAATAACATATCATTCCCTCAGCTGTGATTTAGACTTTGATATGTAGAAATGAAAATTAAATGATGTGAAACCTAAAACCTCAAAACATATATATATATCTTTAAATTTCGTTTATATATATCTCTAATTTTCATTTATATATATAATTTAGTTTTTATTTATATATTTATGATATTATATATTAACTGCAAAGAGAACCTAAATTTTTGATTATTCCTGAACAATTTTTTCCTGTGGGTAGTTGAAATACAATTTCCAATATTGTCTTCTCTTCAAATTATAACACATGAATGCCCAATCTTCTAAACCATTCAGCTATAAAACCAAATATTTATCTTATATACTGTCCAATTCATGATACCTACATATTTTTTCTCAAATATTCATATGGACCTTAAAGTTCTTGATGATATGGTCTATATATTAATATTTACTCATGCTTGTATTCATTATTATCAGTCAGAGCAAGGCATGGACCTCAGTAAACAGTCAATAAAAATATCAACAAAGAAATCTATTATAAAGTATATAATAACCTAATGAAATATTTCCTGATTATTCTGATTACTTTTGATATATTCTCCGAGTAAGTGCTATTTATATTTTTATAGCCTATTTCAAATATATTGTAGAATACTAGGATGATTAAATAGGATAGAAAGCAATTACAATACAAATCTCAAATTTTGAATAACCATACACATCCATTTTGATGTTTCCATCACTATATAACTTTGCTTAACTCAATTTGTGAAAAATATATGCCTTGACACTTACCTTACCTATGATAGTCTGTAGGAATTCTTAAGATCTTCAGTATGTAGTCATGCTTCACATGGATTGGAAATATGATTGTGTTTCTAAAGCACTATACCACCTTTACCATGTCTCATTATGCTTTCAGTTTTAAATATATAGCTAAATTAATTAGAAATTATAGTTGGATTTTTTTTTCTATGGTGTATGGCAGGGTATCACATTTCATTCTTTTCCCATGTGAGTATCCCATTACTGCAGCACCATTTGTTGAATTTTTATTTTGTTTGTTTGTTTTTTCTTTTGCTTGTTAGTTTGTTTTGGGGAAGTACATGGGCCAGGAATCGAGTCCAGGAATACTACCACTGAGCTACCCTTGCACTCTCAAAACTTTAGTTTGTTTTTATTTATTCTTGGTTGAGTTTCCTAATTTTGCAATTTCTTAGTTCTGTGTTCTTAGTTCTTAGTTCCGAATAAAAAACTGTTCTTTTATTCAGTGATAGTTTCAAATCACATCGATCATATTTTAAACTCTAGGTATATAGTTCCATTGAAATATTTTTGATGTAATTAGGAAAAGAAAGAGAAAGGCTTGAAAGTGAGAAAACCTGTTTGAATTCTAATATGTCCAACATTTAATCATGGAATCATAAGCAAACACTATTACTTCCGGCTAACTGATGTTTTCCTTGATGATAGTAATGACTCAGTTAATCATATATACAGGGTCTCCCTGTATAATACATACTTATGAATATGGAATTTGTTTTAAATTTCTTTTTTTACCACATTTTTAAAGCTTTACCTCACATTAATCCATTACCTTAAAATTTTTATGTATACCTACAGCATGAAGATCCTGCAATGTGCATTTCCCAGGGTATGCTTTTGAAAATACTGAACCATTTCAGCTTTCTCTAAGTGGAAGCCCCTATGTTAAAAAAAAAGAAAAATCGGTGGATACTCATTGAATAGCATGTAGGGATGATGTTTTTCTTGCACTGGTCCTCTGCACATCATTGCCATGGGTTTCTAATGATGCATCTCCGAGAATCTTATGGCTCAGCAGGAAGATGTGAACATCACAATTACAATATAGTTAAATTCATTCGTTAGGCAGTGGTGCATAACAATAAGGATACGGCTTCATTAAAGGGTATGTCTAGTGACTTGATACCCACAGCCTCATTATAAGTAAATGAAAATTCATAAAAGGGAGGAGAAGAAATGAGGAGTAATGAGCTTGCAAGCCAAAGTTCAGAAAAACACATTTTTTATAATTTGACATTAAAAAGCATATACTGTATGGTTTTGTTTGTACAAAATTCAATTAGCAAAACAGATCTATTGTGTGGCAACATAGGATAATGATTACTCTGATGGTGAGTGACTAGAAAGGGACAAGAGAAGGCTTCTTGACGGCTGGGTGATCTTTATATTGATTTGGGCTCTGGTCCCGTGCATGTGTACACTATGAAAAGTTACTCATCTTCATTCACATGTGCTTATTTTTAGAGTATAATATATAAAATTAATCTAAACACAAAGCAAACTATATGCCTCAGACTGGGGAAGGCTTTCTTCATGAGACAAAGATTAAAAATAAAACAGTTAAAAATTGGTAATTGATGATGTGAAATATAGCATTTCAATATAAAAAGACAACACGTAAAAATAAAATCGTGGCAAGGTTTGGAAAGTACATTTACAGAATATATAAAAATTAAAATCAGTAGCTATAATATATGCTATAATATAGCATATATTATACACATAAATAAATTTCCACTTTTAACCACCTTCAGATATATATTCAGTTCTGGTAAATATGTTTCCAATGTTGTGCTACCATCACTATGACCCATTAGTAAAACTTTTCAATCACGCCAAATGGAAACTCTGTACAATTTACCTATCCCCTATTCTCAACTTTGGTAATTTACACTCTAGCTTCCTACTCTGAGTTTGTTTATTCTAATTAATTTCTTATCAGTGAAATCAAATGATATTTGCCCTTTTGTTTTGACTTATTTCATTCAACATGCTATTATCAAGGTTAATCCATATTGTTGCTGTATTATATACATATATAATATATATAACATATAATACAGCACATATATAATAGAGCAAAAAAATGGATTAACATATAAATATATAACATATATAACATATATATATACACTGTTCGGTGGAGGTTACATTTCATTCTTTTCCCATGTGACTATCTCATTAATCAGCACCATTTGTTGATTTTTTTCTTCTTTGGGGGGGGGAAGTGCATGGGCCAGGAATTGAGCCTCAGTTTCCCACATGGCAGCGAGAATTCTACCACTGAACTACCGTTGCACACCCTGTATAATATATTTTTAATCAATAAAAAATATTCTTAAAATTTACAAGAAAATACGTGATTTATCTGAACAGGCCATTCATAGAATTAAATAGCTCAATGTAAAATAAGTACATGGAAAGGAGGAAATGGGCTTTAAAAAAAACTTAAGTCATAAAATTCTTCATGGCAATGACTTGGATTATTATGATGTTTTTCCTTTTTTATATTTGGCATATTTCATAACTAATTACTGAAATTGACTTGGTTCCAATACCTCACATACATTTGAACCTCTATTAGATTTAAGTGATCGTCATATAAGGGGAAATTCACTCTTCCTATGTATGATATTCTTTTAAATCCAACTAATGAACTCTTCCTTTCAGATACTGTTCTTTCATTTCTATGATTCCCACTTGATTCTCATTTTTAAATGAATCAAACCCCCCAGTGCAATTCTGTTTTTAATCTATTTTCTTTAACATGTTAATCATAGTTTTTTAAAGTTTGTATTATTATTCTCTTGCTTAATAAAAATGCACCACAAATATGGCTTCTTAAAAAAAACTCCCTATTAGCTCACAGCTCTCTAGGTCAGAAATCTGGACCCAATGTGGTCCTGAGTCTGGTCAGGTTCTCACAACGCATCAGTGAGCTGCATTCTTATCTGGAGATCAGCCTCTTTTCTAGGCTCCCATGGTACTGGAAGAGTTCAGGTCCTTGCCGTTGTAATTTCCTTTGATACTGTCACCTGTGGGCTTTGATACTGTCACCTGTGGTCACTTGCATGCCTTGCCACGTGCCTCCTTCCATATTCCAAGTCAGTAATTGAGAGCCAAAGTCACACCAAAGAATCCCTCTCACGCTTCAAATATCTTTTGCCAAGAGTTCTGTCCTTTTCTAGGGGTTCACTTGATAAGGTCAGAAACATTAAGGAAAATCCCCCTGCTTTCTTCTCCTCACCAGTTTACTTGGGAGCTTAATTTAAACTAACTTCATTTGAACTAACTCTAAGATCTGGAACATTTATGGGTCACTTTTTATTATCTTTTTTGCCTCCCATCTTTATTTTTGAGCATGTTGTCCTGCTAACTAATGTTTTATTGAATACCGGTCATTGTGTATATTTATGTGCGAAGAACAAGTGGAGACCACAGATAATGATGTTATAGTAGAGGAGGTTAGACTTCTGTTTGCTGATCATTTAATCAAATCAAGGATTTCACGGAGTGAAGGCTGAGTTGCAGCACTGCTAAGCCTCACCTTTGGTTCACCCCCAGCTGTTCTCACCCAAAAGCTTGATGTACTTTGCCAGGGTTCCCTTGGCAGGTTGAATAAAGTACCCCAGAAAAACATGTTCTTAATATTAATCCATTCCTGTGGTTGTGCATTTGTTGTAAATAGGGACTTTGGAGGTGTTATTTAATGGTTAAGATGTGGCTCAATTAGAGGCAGTTGGGAGGCTTTATGAAGAGAAAGCCACCTGGAGGGGCAGAGTTAGAAGTCAACGGAACCTGGAAGAGAAAGAAGATACTACAATGTGCATTGCCACATGGCAGGAAAACAAAGGACCCAAAGATTGCTGGCAGCCCCAGAATGCTGCAGTCTTCAGGGAGAAAGCATCACCCTCTGGATGCCTCAATTTTGGACTTCTTCTAGCTTTAAAATCATAATCCAATAAATTCACATTGTTTAAGGCAAATCATTTATAGTAATTGTTTTTGTAGCTAGGAAAAGTAATACAGTTCTTTCCCATGATGGGTCCTTAAATCTTGTCTTTTATCTCATGAGGCTGTCAAAAAAACACAGCTTCTATTTTTTTTTCTTTTTCCAGAGACTTTGTGTTTATGTTATTAGTCTCTTGCTCCACATAGAATCGGTACTCAGCAGATGTCTTGAGGAGAAATATGTCCATGAGTTTGAGGCTCCACAAGCCACTGCCATACCAATAGCGGTTTCTCTAGTATCATGTACCATCTAGCAATTCTCAAAGTTTGTGCACAAAGCATTGAAAAAAAGTTAAGCCTATTGGCTGCTTTCAAAATTGACAGAAGTCCCAGGGTAAAAGAGTTCACAGATGCCAGTTCTTCCCTCTGAGGCCCTTAATACACTGAGATCTTAGCCTCTCCTTGCTTCAGCAGATCTCTAATGCCTGGACATGTTGAGTGAAACCTGTCACTTAGCGTGAAATCAGTTCAGATATTTTAACATTTTTATTCACCCTGGAATATTTTAATCCAAATGTTTGGGGATGTAAATTATTAACCAAAACTTCATTAACCATAGCTCTTAATATCTCCAATCATAGTATTAATATAGATTTTACAAGAACACTTGTATTTGCATCCATCAAAATTATGCTCTATTCAAAATGTAGGGTTTAAGCAGACTTTTAATATATTGTTTCAATCAGAGACCTATATTCTGGAAAAGTTTTTTTTAAAAATCAATGAGTATAGTTGACACTCTTTTTTTAAAGTTTCCAAAATCCGTGCTATTTTATTCCCATGTTGATAGCTCTTGGGCCATTTAAATGGTGGTGTGGTGTAGTGGTTGTGAGCACAGACTGACACTAAACTTCCCAACTTCCTATCTGTGTGACCTTGGAGAGATGAACTGCCCCTGCCTCAGTTTCTTGACCTATAATATGGAGAAAATAAGTCCCTCCCATTTCTTGGATGGTTGCAAAATTAACAAAGTTAATGTAACTAACTTGTTTAGAATGATGTCTCATACGTAGCAGTTGTCGATCATGGCATCAACCTGCCCAGAATTTTGAATAGTGCCCAGAGAGTCAATGGAAGGAAAACGCATTGGATGGTTTTCACAATGCGCCCTCTAAACTTTTGAATAAGTTATTATTACAACAAATACATCTTGGTATAATGCATATTTTGTGCAAATTTTCTTGTTTTACTTTCACTTTTAGATTTCATGCAGACCCTATTGCAACAGACAGTGCAGATTAATCATTGGCTTTTGATATCACAAAGTAAGTCATTGATCCATGTCCTTCTCTTACACTATGGAAATCCTTGCTCTTACCTTAAGGGAATTGCCTTGAGTATGAAACAGCATATAACTTGCACTCCCTATTTTAATTTGCTCATATACTGAGAACCTAACAGGTTTTGTTCCACTTTTCTTCATGGAGTTCTTTAACGTCACACTTTGAATAACAGGGAAAGTGATCTCCATGGCATGATAGCATCTACAGTCTGAGTACATTTTCTAATATAATACTTGAAATGAAATTGGCCTTATAGTTCAGATTTTGCAGTTTAGTGAGGATGATATCTTACAGTATATTTTCAATAATATTCAAGTTCATCAATATTTAAGTGGTTGTGTTCCATGTGGATATAGAATTCAAAGAAACAGGTTTGATAACTAGTTTAAATTACACTATATAATGATTAGACAGTAAACCATGGAAATTCCTTACTGAAATTCCTACCCCAGTGTGAAAAGAAATGAAGGCTATTGCTGGTTTACATTTCTGAAAAAAAAGTCTTGGAAATGAATATAAATTATTTCTATAGGAAAATGAAATATGTGCTTCTGGCAAACAAAATAATGTATATTTAAGATATGATTTATGTGAAGAATTCCTTGTAGAAGTTCTTTATATTTTACATTAGTTTCCTGAGTCCTCTTCTTTGGTGAAGGATAAAGGTCAATCCACAGCATCCTGTGAAATTGTCATGAATATATTGTGAGCTAGAGAAAACTGATGTTGAGACAGTGATGCAAACAAAATGACACAGTGAACACAAGATTTTTATGTGCAACAAATTTTATTGTTTTGCTTTTCATTTATTTCCTCATTGCGGTTTTAACATCTTCATTGGAAAACTGATTTCTTTCAATATGCAACTTTTTTTAATTCTAAGAAGGTCATTTGTTTTTGGTATTGGTAAATGTGCAATAAAAATATATTCATGAAAATGGTGGATTAAAACAATTACCTTGTACTGAATTTCTTGTGAAAACATTAATTTTGCAAGCAAATTAATATCTTTCTTATGGATCTTGCTTATGCCTCAGCAATAGTAGAAAATGACAGTGGAAACAGCAATGCAATGTGAGTATCAACATGCACTAGTGAATATTTAGTTTAATGAGTTGTGATATATTAGAAAATTTCCATAAAAATTTCTTGTAAATTGATAACAAGACAGCCATCTAAGTTTATATCATTTCTTTTTTAAAGATTCTAAAGATTAGAAAAAAAATGTTCAAACGTATAACTTTACCCAAGCCATAGCATTTTACCTTTCACAGATTTGGCTCCAAGTTTTCATTTCACTTAGTGAGAAGTCAAGAAATTTATAAGTTATAAATACTTTCTCCTAAGGACATTTGAGCATGTTCACAATCATTGGGTATAGGGTATATGGAAGCTGCTAGAGAATGGGAGAGAGCATTTAAAAGGTACAGTGCAAGTATTAAAGATCTACCTCTGCCTAGGATACCATAGCTCTTAAAGCATCCTAGAAATATTATTGTACTAGGGATTGATTCCAGTTGCATCACATTTTAATTTATAAAGTTCACCCAGATATTAATTTCACTCAGGCTTATTAAGCCTGAGGGTAATTGTATTAGTTAGGGTTCTCTAGAGAAACAGAATCAACAGGGAACACTCACAAATATAGAATTTATAAAAGTGTCTCATGTGACTGCCAGAAAGCAGAGTCCAAAACCTGCAAGGCAGGTGAAGCTGATGATTCTGATGGAGGGTCTGGATGAACTCCACAGGAGAGGCTCACCAGTCACAGCAGGAAGAGAGCCTGTCACTTCTGAATCCTTCTTAAAAAGCTTCCAGTGATTAGACTGAGCATCACTCATTGCAGGAGGCACTCCCCTTTGGCTGATTACAAATGGAATCAGCTGTGGATGCAGCTGACATGATCATGATCTAATTCTATGAAATGTCCTCATCAAAACAGACAGGCCAGCACTTGTCCAACCAGACAACCAGGTACTACCACTTGGCTAAGTTGACACATGAACTTGACCATGACAGTAACCATTAATAAAATTAAAATAATATCATCTTTCTCTTCTGACACACATCCAAGTATATGATGTATTTGAAAAATGATCTATAAAATTATACATGAAAAATAGATGGAAGTTAAAATGGCATATTGTTTGGCAGATGTATCCAATGTTCACTATTCTTTCCAAAATAAGTGGCATTCACTAAGGGAATTTAATTTCTTCTTCTCCAAAATATCGGGAAATGTCCTCTCAAACACTGACATCTGGATAAAATGGTCATTTTGCACTATCTCAGTCTAGAGTGAAAAAGGCCCTTCAAATATATGACCTTAAAAGAGGTGTTTGTTCTTCCTTGCAGGTATTCTATCATTCCATGCCTCCTTGGCTTTATGCACGCCTCCTTCCTCCTAGAATACGTTCTCCAATATCTATATCAAGATAATTCATTTCAAATGGCTCTAAAATATCCCTAAACAATTGTCACTTTTGGAAAGACAAAAAATTGTAATATTTTACGATTATATTTACCTGCGTATTTTAATAAGTGCAAGCTCTTTAACGTGGCAATTTTCATGTACCATGGCCTAGAACTCTGTTTTACGCAATATGGGTTTGAGGACTTTGTTTTTGAACTGGACTTTTGTCCTAGTAAGCTATAACTTATTGACCTTGGCAAGGTTCAATTCAAGGTCAACAGTACGCTGAATAGATAATATTTGGACAATCGTGCTTTTTGTCCTTCAAAGTCACTGTCTTAATTTGTCTGCATGTATGTGATGTGTTGTGTGTGTGTGTTTGTGTGTGTCAGATGGATTATTCTGAGGTATTTTGGAGACACAGTTGAAGTTTGACCAGAAGTTATATTACTGAGGCTTTTACTGCCTTTTCTTTCTCATTAATAGCAGCAGAATCTTGTGTAAATAGGTCGCGAATGGTTTAGATTCTCATTAAAAATCTTTCATGCTGGGAGACAGAAAAATACTTTAAATTTGCCTTATGTTTTAAATATAACTTATAAAGTTTTACAGATTTTTTTCTAACTTTGTCTACAGAGTTAGGTACAAGTTTGATAATTACAGCACTTACTTTTCATAAATTATCAGAAGGTTGTGAAATGTATTTAATGACATTAAAAAGTTACTCTTTTGGCATCATTATTTGCTAATGAGCTTGTTTGGGAATGTTTGCAAGCGTATGTGACAGGATGACATTTTATTATATGAATAAGGTCAGCTGTGTTACTTAGTCTTTGAGAAAAAAAAATTCTTGAAAGGTGAAGCCATTAAATACACATGACCGAGAGCCTGCTTTAAAAATCAAGAAACGACACCTCAAATTCATGAACCTGCTCTAATCTGCGAGGTGGAAGTTGATCATTTATCAGGCAATATTGGAATGCTGAATTTTAGGGTGGGGAAATCACAAATCACCCAAAAGTTTGTGTGCAAGATAACTTTGAATGGCACAGTAGCTAAAATTTGAGAAAGAGGCATGCAGTTTTCCTAGTAGAAATGGAACAGCTGCTCTCTATCTTGTGGCTTCCTCATCCATTATCATTAAAATCCAGATGCCTGAATTACTAGGAGGTGGGTTACTATGAATCACTGATTAAGGCGTCTTCAATGCCAAAAAGAGAATCTGAATTTTGACCATTAAAAAATGAGGAGACTTGGAAGTTTTTTAGTAGATCTCTGAAAAGGTGAAATTTGTGTTTTAGTTATGTTAGTCTTGTGCCTGTAGAATAAAATGGAATGTAATAAATATATTCAAAATGAAGCATAGCTCAGTAAAAAGGAGATTTTAGAGTCCCTTAAGATGAAGGTATTCCTTTATGTCAAATGGATTGTCTTCATTGCAAGTGTTTGCAAGTTGATTATTTTGAACCTATTATAATTGCTATAATATTATTTGGTATGTGATACGAAGGAAAGAAAAGAGCATTTTTGTTGGTGATTCTAGAAAAGGAATATGTAAGAAGTATATTCTAAATATTGTCCTATAAAATGAGCAGTAGTTTGAGAGGCAGAAATGTGCAGTACTAGGTTTTATCTCCCAGTAATTGGAAGAGCCCAGGATATGTTCATGTCTCTCTGGCATGGCTTGAGAATAGTAAGCTCTCAGGGAGAGTGGAATTTATCCCTGCACATTTATTCTTTTTCCATTGAACCAACACATGTTATCAGTGAGTTTTCAGGTATACGATAATCAACTTCTTTGACCTTAACAGTATACATGTACAAGCAAGCAAAATTTGAAGATGTGTAACAGACAAAAGGAAAATTGGCTTCTATGCAGGTGTGACTAATTACCTCAGACCGGCTTCCATTCCCTGTTGCATGATCTCTGTGAATTTTAACTCAGTTAGGCTGAGATCTTCATGGAGAGAGAGCAAATGAAGAAACGTTCATATTACAGCCTTCAAAGTTAAGTTGTATTTAATTTTGATTATCTGTATATTCCGCGATACTCACTTTATGGCTTGGAGACTCGCAGATCTGATATAGATGAGACGCCTCTGCAAAGAGAAAATCAATTCTGATACTGTGCCCTTGTGAACATCCCAGGTTTTATGTACTATAATGGCCCAGGAGAAACAGTAGGAATGCAAAAGTTTCGAGTGTTCAGGAAACATTGCTGGTAGCACAGACCATCAAACTTCAGACTTAGAAAATGTAGTCATCTAATACTTTATTCATGTTATCTTTGCAAAGAGGATATTTTTGACAGGTAGGAATGCTAATAAGTTCTAGTGGAGATGCCAAAGAAGAAGAGTGGAAGTAATAAAGGCAGAAAGATTGTTGATGTCTCACATGAGTTATAGAATGCTTGTTCCTGCAGGTGAAGAAAGATAGCTCAGGAATGAGCGATGGGTCTCAAAAGAGGATGAGAAATCTGATCCTCCTGGCAGCATCAACAGGAAATGATAATGGCTGCAATTTAAAAATCAGAGTCAATTGAAAGGCCCTCAAGTCTCCTATTGGCACATTGAAAAATGTCCGTTTTTTCCAGGAAATATGAACCAGTGTTTGAGTTACGTTTCCTGACTTGGGTAAGAGAGAATGAATGAAAAGGAGATTGCATTTGAGTACTATTTTCATTTGTGTAATATTTTCATATTCATTTTTATATTCATATTCGTATTTTGTTTTAGAGAATTTGGGAAGTAAAATAAAAAGCAAAAAGAGTTTGAGAAATAAAAATAAAGCAAACTATCTAACTTGAATTCTAGCATTTCATTTTAAATGTTTGTGCATATGCGTGTGTGTGTGTGTGAATTAATAAGGGAAATATAAATAAACAGGATTAAAAAAACACAGTCTACACTTCTAATTCCTCAAAAATTGATAAAACCCAAGACATAAACCTGGGTAAAACATACAATAAATTCTGTTAATGATTTTAACAACTCTGAGTTAAATTATGTAGTCAAAATTTCATAGGATATATAAATTGGTTGTTGGTCTTGACTCTGAATAACGGTGCTGTTCTAGTTTGCTAGCTGCTGGAATGCAGTATACCAGAAACAGAATGGCTTTTAAAAAGGGGAATTTAATGAGTTGCTAGTCTTCAGTTCTAAGGCTGAGAAAATGTCACAATCAAAACAAGTCTATAGAAATGTCCAATCAAAGGCATCCAAGGAAAGATACCTTTGTTCAAGAAGGTCGTTGAAGTTTGGGGTTTCTCTCTCAGCTGGAAGGGCACATGGCAAACAAGGCATCATCTGTTAGCTTTCTCTTCTGGCTTCTCTTTTCATGAAGCTCCTCATAAGGCATTTTCTTTCTTCATCTCCAAAGGTTGCTGGCTGATGGACTCTGCTTCTCGTGGCTATATCGTTCCACTCTGCTCTCTCTGAATCACCTTTTCTCCAAAATGTTTCCTCTTTTATAGGATTTCAGAAACTAATCAAGACCCACCCAAATGGGTGGAGACACGCCTCCAGCTAATCCAGTTTAACAACCACTCTTGATTAAATCACAGTTCCAAGGAGATGATCTAATTACAGTTTCAAACATACAATACTGAATAGGGATTAAAAGAAACGCTGTCTTTACAAAATGGGATTAGGATTAAAACATGGCTTTTTTAGGGTACATACAGCATTTCAAACCATCACAGGTGCCTTCTATTTGATTTTCATTTTCCATCACTAATTTTCATCTAATAAGAATAATAATGTTGTACCTATCAAATAGCACCTAGTAGTGTCAGGGTCTGTTCTATTATTTTTCTTTTACATAAAATCTTATTTTAACCCTCACAGTAACCCTTTGTAGAAGGTGTTATTTATTTAACTTTTACAATTTACAGGTAGCTATGCTGAGACCTAAGCTACTAGATTCAGCTAACACAGTTAGTAGATAGCAGAGCTATATTAGAGTCCAAACTGACTCCAACGTTCAATGAAATTTCAACTACCTGTTGTGTATCAATAATGGGCTTTGTCACTCTAGAGAAATTCAATTTCCTGACACATAACATATGGGATAGAATTACTTCTCAAGTATTTTACTGTTCAATATGGAGACCATAATCAACCACATGAGATAAAGACAAAGGACATCAAAATTTAATATATTTTGGAGGTTCCAAAAAACTGATTTCTTTCTCAAATCCTTTTAAAAGTATCATTCATTACTTAACTGTGAAAAATTCATAATGACGTAGCAGTATCCATGCCTAAAATATAAACTATCTGAATCCTAATGGTGACACAAATATCTTAAATTATGTTAGGCACTTATGAGTTATCGATAGTGAGTAAAATGACAAAGGCAGAGAGAGAAGAAGTCAGAGACAGACATGGGGATGAAGAGTGATAAATTTTAAGATGTTATCTCTCATAATGTATATATTTAACAAATATGAGTTTACAGATGTATGACAGCAAATCTTGTAGTGATGAATAGATTTGGTCGATTTATTTTTGATTAAAGTATTTCACATACTAGAACTGCTATAAATAGAATGAAGATATAGAGTCATGGGTTTCCAACTAGCTCCTTGGTTTGGAGTGTTTGCATTATTTAAATTCAATGCTCATCTGTAAATAAAAATATGTGAGGCATTTTAAGGGTGACCAGAACACAAAGTATATCATATTTTGTGTTATAATCACCTTTGGCTGGTATGTTGCCCTAGGTTCACTGAAGTTTCTTCCATAGCATTCAACACTGTCAAACTTTTAGTATTTGAGCTAAATAAGCAAGCCTGCTTGAGCAGTTTGAAAATATTATGTATCCAAGGGAGTGGAGTTTTAATCCTGATGCCATCTTTTGGGGACAGCCCTTTCTTTTAAATCTTGATTCAGTACTGTTGGGCAGAAGCTTTTAATTAGCTTATCACCAAAGAAATTTGGCACACTCAACTGTGGGTATGAACTTTTGATTAGATGGAGATGTGACCCCACCCATTCAAAGTGTGTCTTGTTTAGTTTACTAGAGTCCTTTAAAAGGGGAAACATTTTGGGGAGTTTAAAGATATGCAGGTGCTTGGAGGACAGCTGTTTCAGTGGTAACAGAGACACAGATGTTTGGATATGCTTGGATGCCAAGGGATAGTGCAGATGTGTAAGCACAGGTAGAGGCCAGAAGATATCACCATGTGCCTTCCCATGAGATGCTATGCAAGCCAGAAGGAGCTAAGTGAATTCCCACAGATGCTTAGAAAGGAAACCATTGGTATCAGAAGCTGGAAGCAATGAGACCTGGAACAAGGACCAGAAGATGCCAGCCATATGCCTTCCCAGCTGTTCTAGTTTGCTAGCTGCCAGAATGCAACACACCAGAGACAAATTGGCTTTTAACAAAAGTGGATTTATTTTGTTAGTTCTTCAGAGGAAAGGCAGCTAACTTTCAACTGAAGTTCTTTCTTACATGGGAAGACACAGGGTGATCTCTGCTGGCTTTCTCTCCAGGCCTCTGGGTTCCAACAACTTTCCCCAGGGTGATTTCTTTCTGCATCTCCAAAGGCCTGGGCTAAGCTGTGAGTGCTGAGATGAGGTATGCTGAGCTGCTTGGGCTGTGCTACATTGAGCGCTCTCATTTAAGCTCCAGCCAATTAAGTCAAACGTCATTCATTGCAGCAGCCACGCCTCCTAGCTGACTGCAAATGTAATCAGCAACAGATGAGGTTCACATGCCATTGGCTCATGTTCACAGCAATAGAGCCAGGCACCTTCACCTGGCCAAGTTCACAACTGACTTTAACTACCACACCAGCTGACAGAGGTGTTCTGAATGGCATGAGCCTTTCTAGAGTGAAGGAAGCCTCTTGTTGATGCCTTAATTAGAACACTTTCACAGCCTTAGAAATGTAAACTTGCAACTTAGTAAATTCCCTTTTTAAAGCTGTTCCATTTCTGGTATATTGCTTTCCAGCAGCATTAGCAAACTAATAGAGACTTTTTAAAATGTTCTTGCCCAAATTCCAACAATTTAAAAGTGAGACTTTTGAAGCCAATTCATGAATAGCTTCCATATTACAATTTTATACTTTTTACACTATTACATTTTTACATGTGAGGGGAAATTGAAACATTTTGCATACAAGTAAATGAAAAGGTACTTTTAAATAGATTCATTAACATATTGACTGAATCCTAAAATGAAAATATCTGCAGGAAATTCCAAATAGCAGTATTGTTTTTAATTCTCTGTTTTATTTCAAGATCATAGGTGAGACTGACCTTATAAATCTCTTTTAAAATGGGACATAATAATACATATTTAAAAAGTATTATTACCAAATGAAATACTAATTCTGAGTATTAGATCTAAATTAAGTAGAATATTACTGTATATTCAAAGTATGTTTTTAAAGTAGGGGCTAATTTGATATCTTTTTTGTACAAGTAAGTTTATGCCTGTGTGGTCTTACTAAGAATTTTATACGCATATTAAGAAACCTATATTTCTCTACTATGTGCTCAAAAAATAGCTCGCGCAGACCTTGTCGAATTAGTTGGCTGAGCCACAGGCTTCTCTCTCTAAAATTGGGTTGCTGTACTAATTGATATACACTACCTTTCAAATCTACAAAAATACAAGGCTTATGTCATTGGTAACAGAGACCATCAGGAGATAGAAATAGGGTAAGATATTGGGTAATTGGAGCTGAAGGGATACAGACTGTGCAACAGGACTAGATACAAAAACTCAGAAATGGACAGCACAATACTACCTAACTGTAATGTAATTATGTTAAAACACTGAATGAAGCTGCATGTGAGAATGACAGAGGGTGGAGGGCTGGGGACATAAATGAAATCAGAAAGATAGATGTTAAAGATCGAGATGGTATAATCTAGGAATGCCTACAGTGTATAACAATAGTGAAATGTACAATGCACAAATTTTAAAAATGTTTTTGCATGAGGAAGAACAAAGATGTCACCTTATGTGTGAGACTAAAGCAAAAAAATGTTTATTTGTTACAAAATTTATAT